>SRPS01000133.1:0-78556 GCA_018360175.1 Claviceps arundinis
TAATATGAAAGGCGGAAAATGTCATGTCGTTCACAATACCTTCATTCTTCTTCATATTTTTCCTCTTCTTCATTCCTAACGCGAACCATAGCTGGGCACACCTACCATTCTCATCAACAACGCCGCCATTGTCATTGGAAAATCCCTCCTAAACCTCTCGCTCGACGAAATTGACACTAGCTTACGTACCAACCTTCTCGGACCCTTCTACTGCCTCAAAGCTTTCCTGCCCGCTATGTTGCGCTCCGGTCGTGGCGGCACCATCGTCAACATCTCTTCTGTGATTGGCCATCTCGGCGCCGCCCAGCTGACTGACTATGCGGCCGCGAAAGCCGGTCTCACGGCTCTGCACCGCTCCCTGACGGCGGAGCTGCGCGAGAAGCATCCCGAGATTCGTACCGTGCTTATCACGCCCGGTCAGCTGAGCACGCCGCTCTTCCACGGTGTGAAGACTCCGAGTAGCTTCTTTGCGCCTGTGGTGGAACCGGTGGATGTGGCGAGGGAGATTATCGCGGCGGTGGATAGCGGGAGGTCAGCGGAGATACGAATGCCTCTTTACGCGAGGTGGGTGGACTGGTATCATGTGTTACCGGCGGGGGTGCAGGTTGTGGTGAGGGCGTTGGCGGGCGTGGATAGGGGCATGAAGACGTTTGTTGGGAGGGGAGAAGTGGTGAAGCTAGGGAAAGGACAAGCATGAGAGAGTGTGTTTTGAGAAACGCAGTTATTTTCAAATGGGGATGGCCAGAGGAGCGAGTCAAGTCTCAAAAGTGTCAGACTCACTGAGGCGTTGTGCCGGTCCTTGCTTAATCACGCGAGAACTTACGATCTTCTCCGGCAATGCAGCATGGGATATGAAAGGGTTATTCCGCAATCGTACGAGTACCGACGCTATCTCTTGCTCGAGACGCCTAACTGATCCCGGAAAGTTTACCAGCCGCTTCCGCGATAGGATGAGGGCGAATGCGCGTGTTTTAATCATCGAGACATTTTTCATCCATTGGCATTCTGAAATTGGATTCCTTTCATTATCAGGATCCTGAGACTACCTCCTGAACCGGTCGGCACGCCTTCGCACCGTTCTACAAGATTTTGCATCCACTGCCGTGGGCGGCGAAGTTGCGGCCGCAGGGAGTGTAAAAAGTCCATCAACTTCTCCAGCAAGGGGCAGCGCATCACCGGGGATCATCAGGCGACTAATGCGCAGTGACCACCGGTTCCTTCGGAATCGAGGGCATGGTGACCGGAAGCAGGAGAATACGAGGCCGGCGATCATCTGTTTGCCTGCTTATGGACAAACAATGCCTCCAAGCCTCCAAGTCTCAAGAGTAAAAGTACGCGTGGCCTGCCCACCACACGGCATAGTGCGGGCGAGAAGTTTCATTCTGCAGCGAAGGAAAAGACTCCAAGGTAGAGTAGATAAGCTTTCGGCACCTGGGGAGTCCCTTGAAAGGTATCAAGAACAGAAGCTACTGTGTTCGTGAAGAAGGATTTTCCATCTTCCACAAAGAGGTTGGCCTCCTTTTGAGGTTAATAGAGCTAGCAGATTGGCAAATGCTTCATTTACGGCAAATGATGTTGACTACCTCGTCTCACTTGCTACACTACCAGATGATCTGCGTTCACATTTTGCACCTTGATTAGGCCACTGGAATGTTAAGACAATCATCAGGTTACAACTTACAATGCCGTGTTGGACGCACGGGCCGCGCCAGAAACTCTCATTAAACAAGATCTACGGAGTACACATGAATCTATCTGCCGTCTTGATTCTGTGGATCTATTTCAGGAAAAGAGGGACTGTTGCGCCCTTCCCCTTGGCAGTTTTATTAGTTGCTCTAACCTCTCATGTGCTTGCGGTTCGCTTTTGGAAAGCTTTTGCCCCTTATTAGAAAGCTCGTAGATATGCCAACGCCATAGTCCTCTGCAGAACAGCCTTGTGGTCCGTGGATCTTCAACCAGGTTCCTGAACGCGAACTTTGTTATACTTTGAAGTTTGCGCAGGTGAAGCATGATATGCTTTCCATTAGAAACCTTGATACACATACCGCGTCCCGAGTAGGTAGTGGATCAAATCATCAAGCACGAAAACGTTGGCTTTATTCACAGGCCGTTATCTGTCGGGTCCGAACACTGCCGTCCTGGCTTCTCCGAAGTCCCGAATCTGGATTCTTGTTCGCTCCAGCACTTCGCCTAAAGTCACGGGCTGGCAAATTCTTGGCCGAAACACTCGTCCACGTTCGTCCTCAACGATATATTAACGTTACGATGGTGACGCATGCGACGCTATGTTGGAGCCTTGCTAAGTTGCTACAGCCTACATATTCAAGACTTGAGGGCTCTGAGAAGATATTTTTGTCGGAAAATCCGGGCCGGCTCCTTAGAGATCATTATGGGAACTTGGAAGTAATATAGGTATGTTGCAAGGATCGGAAGTGTAAAATTGTCTGATACCTACCTACCTCAGTCCTGTAACCTACCTACCTGGTATGTACATACATGTAACATAGGTGTTCTGTGCGGAGTACGTAGGTAAATCTTGACGTGAAGCATGATGCGGTGCCAAAATACGAAGTCCAGTTCCCCGCATATGTGAATGCACACAATTACTGTAATAAAGCAGCGGAGTTCCCTTGTAGAGCATGTGGTTCTTCGTCTTTACCGCCTGCAACCGATCGAGATAGTAGCCAAGCGCCCACTAGAGGCTGAAACGTGAATGATGCCATTCGCAAGGCTCGGCCCGATGGGTTTCAGAAGACTCCGTAGAGACCGATAACTTGCTCAGTGAAAAATTGAAGTGAGTCAAGACGGACAGAGTCAGGCGCGCCAAAGCTTTGTCGTGCTGGAGAATGGGATGATCACAGATGATGTAGAACTGACGCAGTAAAGAGGCAAATATTTTCCATTTTTTGCTCCTACATAATTCTGTCTATCATGTCCCTCTGTAGCCCTTTGGTATGACCGTAACGAGGCCGAATCTCGGCATGTGGTAGGGGAATTGGGACGGATGCCTTGTTGTCTGTGCCAGGTCAGGACTCCATACGAGCAAGGGATGGCGGTCATGGAGGGGAATGGGATTTATTAACGCGAGAAGCTTATTAGAATTTAGGGAGTCTCAAAGCCGGGTGTACCTATTATGTAGGCACCTATACTCCGTAGATTACGTGTATGGGTCATTCAGAAACGGCGCCACCGGTATGTACCGGTAAGCTGGGTGCATCATGGATTCATACATGCATGATGCAGCCGTTGGGAGTTCTGAACTTCTGGACCCCGACCAGCGACTGTACCTATGTACCTTGTAACACTGTGCGGCACGTGACGAGCCTCGTTCACCGCCGACCTCATGCCGGGTTCCGGGTTCGTCAACCTCTGGACCCTGGCTACGACACCGTTAGATTCCAAGTTCTGACCGTGCTACATGCGACAAGGCAGGCATATAACGTCCTTCTTTATAATTGCGGAGTACAGATCACCGTCCCGACGGTCCCGTTCTCCAGACCCCTGGAATTCTATTGCGCACACAAGGCTCAGCGACACTTGGCTTTTCAACTTCCCGAGCATCACAGGCTCCTGCTTCTAATTCGGCCGCTTGCCCGCGGATTCATGCGCCGACGACTCGCGTACCGAATCCAGTGCCGCGCGGCTCAACAATGCGGCCTCGATGAGCAGATCTCTGACCAAGGTTGAATGTAATACACACTGGCAATGACTGCGAGCTCAACAAACATGAACAGCGGACCAAATTCAAGCTGACCTTCAAGGCTTCGATCCTAGTGACTAGCTGAACCCCTGTGGACATTGACAAACTCTTCCGGTACGAGCTAAAAAGCTTCATCTACGGAGTAAATGGAGTTGGAAACGCTCATGACACCACATGAGCCTCCCTACTCAGTTTCAAAATCTCCCGCGCAACGCAGGCGACTTCTGCGTCCCGAATGACAACTCTGTGATCCCCGTCCCATTCCACAACGCGAGTAGTACCCTCTCTGCAAAAGTCGGTGAGGAGTCGCTGGTGATCCGCGAGGCCTGGATCTTTTCTTCCGTGAACGTGTATTGTGGGAAGGACAAGTATATGATCTTGCGAACCCTGCAAAAAGGCTCCCGTCACCTGCGCAAAGGCACCCGTGGTGACCTCGTCCGCATCAGCAAGAGCGAGCGAATCTGTAAGCTCGGGATCCATAGAGATGAGAGGTGCCCGTCCAGCCATGAGCACAGCGAATTTGAAACTTGGTCTAGCTGGGCTGGGTCCCAGTTTGCTCGTTCGAAGCTGCTGGCGGAGTAACAAACTCGCGGCTATTTTCGCGCCCTGGCTGAAACCCATGACGGCGACCCATTCCCCGGTGGCACCCGCGATATCGTCTCGAACCATAGCCTCACGTAACGCATTGTCAATGTCCTGGCAGATGGCCTCCGGTCCGGGATTGGGTTGGTCCTGTTTCCAGCGCAGCCAGCGTCGGAATGGCTGAAGGTGCGCATACGTCGGCAAGATGCCCGGGTCGGCAGACGAAAGATAGGGTGCGTCTGGAAAGACGAATCTGAAGCTGTTGCCCAGGACCCTGAATAAGCCCCTGCATTGTAAGCGGAACACCTGTGCATTGACACCCCCGCCGTGCAAACAGAGGATCCGTGGCAGATGCAACTCTCCAAGGCTGATGGAAAAAGGGACTGAGTCGACCATGATGACTGTTAAACTGAGTTTCGAGCGCCGTGTCGCACGCGCCGATGGTTGCGTCCGGACATGCATATATATACTACGGACAACGTTGAGCTACCGTTTTCTTCGGCTAAAAAGCACATACTTCCTTACGTGCCATGTCCAAGCCGGCGAGGGGTACATGTCGTCGCTATCAAACCAAACACAGAAAACATCTAGACCTAATCAAGTTTTGGCTAGGGGGCCTAGCTGGAAGCGCGGGATGATAGTTGCCGAAGCGAACCATAATAAGTGAATGATGGAATCGAAACTACAGAGTATTTCAGCCGACTATTCACGCGTCTTCCGCCACAAGGGCGAATGGCCGCTACAAAACTGATCCAGTTCGCGGCTCTCGCTTTCGCGTAAGCTGCCGCGTGTGCATGAAGCCCTTCAGATCGGAAATGGATTCCCCCGTCTTTGACTCATGGCGCCGCTTGGGAGACTGGGTGGGAGCTCCCAGCCTGTGCTATACTACGCATGTTATGAACATCTCTTACTGAGAATTTTCTTAGTGTTTTCAAGGGTAATTGGAGACGGCCAAGTACCTCTTGATACCAGCGGTGTACATATGCAGTTTGAGAGATGCTGGTCTAGTTGGAGCTTTGCATGGCTTGGACGCAATGGTTCGCCGTTATACGTGTTCGCTCTTTACGGAGTACGACGTTCTGCAGCAGACCATTCACAGTAAAGCCTGTAGAGTCATGTCCTTGGACGGAAGAGGAAAACGTAACTCAGATACCTCTCGCTGCTCAGTCATACATTTATCAAGAAGTAGTTTTGTCTCAAAGAATTTCGTTCTACCAGGCACGAAATTCAGCGCTGCCAGCGCTCAACAGGAAAGACGGAGGGGGTTTCACCAAGCTTGGAAATAATCAGCGGCGTAACACGTCTTGCTTGATGTGTCTGGAGTGGATTTTTGACCACAGGACCTCGCTGTTGTTTTGGAGTTCGACACAGTAACCTTGCAACGGGATTGTACCGAATTTCAGTATAAGATTATACTATATAAAGAGCTCATGGGTAAGACGATCCTTACGCAAGAGTGACCTGATGCTCCAGACTTCTTAATTTCGATCGACTGGACCAGAAGCAACAACTTACAACAACAAAGATTCAGAATAATGAAGGTTTTAACGACAAACTTCTTCCTTTGTGGCCCTCAGTCCCGTCTTCCCCCCACAAAGGAGGTGAATCGACTTCGTCAGGCTCTCCTGCGCCACAAGTATATATGCCAACCTCTCAGATCTACACTGGAAGAACTACCCACACTTCTACAGCAGTTGATCGCCTCTGATGATGGCTTGAAAGGACTCCCGGCGGTGGTGGCATCGATCGACGGTCTGGCGCAGTGGCTTGACTCGGGACCTGCCACGCTATCCCTTGACGAGAATTCTCCTCATGCCGCTATCCTGCCTTTGACTATTCTCTTACAAACAGCCCTATTTCTTCAACATCTGGACAACACCGCTTCTCAGGTATCATCTTTTAGCGTGACAATTCAGTCGCTGCAAAAGTTTGGCGTGCAAGGGTTCTGCATTGGTTTTCTTACTGCCGCCGCCATCGCCTTCTCTGAGTCAAAGGAACACTTGGCTCAGCATGTTGCCACCAGCGTGCGCTTGGCTATGTGCATTGGGGTTTACGTTGACAGCAACATATATGCTGTCGAGCCTCCGAGCCCGGCCCTTGCCGTGTCTGTTCGATGGCGGCCAGATCAGTTCTCTGAAGAACAAGTCGAAGGCATACTACGTGCCTATAAGCATGTAAGATATCTTCTTTTTTCTATCGGTGCCTTGTCCAGCTTTCTAATAACCTAAAGTATTGACATTTTGCTATGTAGGCGTATATCTCTTGCGTCACGGATGTCACCTGTGTTACCGTCACTGCCCAATGCAGAGATGAGCAGAGATTGAAAAAGGTTCTGCAAGAGGCCGGACTGCGCGTTAAGCCCATAAGTCTCCGCGGCCGCTTTCATTCCGCCTCAAATTATGCTGCAGCAGCTCTGAAACTGAAGGAGTTTTCAACATGTGTAGCTGGTTTGCAGTATCCGGCTCTTTCACAACTTCAGGTGCCGCTACGAACCAACGCCACGGGGGAACTCATCACAGGAAATGTGTCAATCACCGATACCGCGATTGAGAGTATTCTGCTTCAAAAGGCCGACTGGAACTCCACTGTACACAAGGCACTGGATGCCTTTCCCGCGGAACACCCAAATGTCACCACGTTCGCATTCGAAGACGGTTTCTTGCCTCTGGATTTAGCCCAGCAGGCCACAAACAAAGCCCCCCTTGTGCATGGATCTCGGCATGAGAATATAGAAGAACCTCGCATGAGTGACGAGATCTCTCCCGAGTCGAAGTATCCTCCGAACTCTGTGGCCGTTGTCGGCATGGCATGCCGATTTCCAGGTGCAAACGACCCTGACGAGTTCTGGGAGCTCTTGAGGGCGGGATTATCCATGGTAAGAGAGGCACCTTCAGATCGACTGAACGTCAACAACAGCCGTCTTGCAGGCCACGCGAATATTGAAGTCTGGGGCAACTTCATCGACGACGCCCTAAGCTTTGATCATCGGTTCTTCAAGAAGTCCTCCCGCGAAGCAGCGTCTTGGGGACTCGAAAAGAGAAAATTGCTCGAAGTCGTCTACCAGGCTCTGGAATCGGCTGGTCATTTCCGACCTGGTGCTTCAGGACTTCCGAGCGACTATGGGTGCTACATTGGCGCCGTCTCCAACAACTACTATGACAACGTCGGCTGCCACCCCCCGAACGCGTATTCCGTGATAGGAACGTCGAGAGGCTTCTTTAGCGGTCGCCTGTCACACCAGTTTGGCTTCACTGGCCCGGCAATGACCATTGATTCTGCGTGTTCTTCGTCGCTCGTCGCCATCAACAGCGCTTGCCGGGCGATCCAATCTGGCGAGTGTTCGCGCGCAATTGCGGGTGGCACCAACGTCTTTAGCAGCCCGTATGATTACCAGAATCTGGCTGCGGCTGGTTTCCTGAGTCCAACGGGCGCTTGCAAGCCCTTTGACGTTTCTGCGGACGGCTATTGTCGTGGAGAGGGTGTTGCGGCTGTCGTGCTGAAATCTCTCTCAGCAGCTATTGAGGAGGGCGACCACATTTTGGGGGTGATTGTTGGATCTGCGGTGAATCAGAATTACAACAATGCCCACATCACTGTTCCCTGTTCCTCTTCGCAGACAAATGTTTACGGCAAAGTGCTCAACATGGCCAACGCTTCTCCGCATAGCGTGACTTATGTTGAAGCTCACGGCACCGGTAAGGCTTTCTTTTTACTTTTTATCACTGCTCCTACTGTTTTTCTTCTGTGTGATGGACTTACTAGCTCTCCGTTCGGCTTCGTGTCACGACCATGTACCGCCGAAGATGGGTTCTTTGACTAACAGGCAGCTTGTCCAGGCACGCAAGTTGGCGATCCAATCGAATGCCAGAGCATCCGTGATGCATTCGGAGGCTCGCATAGAAAAGACACGCTCCATTTTGGATCCCTCAAGGGGAATATTGGGCATACCGAAGCATCGGCCGGTGTGGCAGGCCTTATCAAGGTACTTCTCATGATGCAGCATGGCACCATCCCCGAGCAGGCTAGCTTCCGCAGTCTTAATCCTAAGATACCGGCTCTCGAGCCCGACATGATGAGCATTGCAACTGAAACCAAGCCGTGGGAGGTATCACCCAAGATGGCATGTGTCAACAGTTATGGTGCAGCTGGTAGTAACGCCGCAGTTGCAATCCGCGAGGCTCCGCCAGTGGCATCTGCGATCCTCGCACAACGGCCAACTATCCCGGGAAAGAAGCCTGTCTTCTTGTCAGCTGCCTCAGAAGCTAGCTTGAGAGTATATGCCAAGAAGCTTCTGGCATTCGTGGAAGCGCAAAAAACCTCTTGTGTCGACCATGCCCAGCTGCTGTCCGACATACTGTTCAATCTAGCGGACCGGAGCAATCATGATCTCGTCTACTATTGCGCAGGAACAGTGACAGACTTGATAGATCTGGAAAACTTGCTGAAAAGCATTGATTCAGGGTCAGAGGTCCCAGTCAAGACCATTGGCGTCAAGTCTCAACGACCGGTGATTCTGGTCCTTGCTGGTCAGGAGAAAGATTTCGTTGGTCTTTCCAAGGAGATGGTCGATGCCTCTGCCCGATTGCGCTCCCATCTTGATGAGTGCGATGAGGCAGTACGTTCACTTGGCCATGGAAGTCTGTATCCGGCTATCTACGAAGCAGACAGCATCCAGTCCATGCCGACTATGCATGCGGCTCTTTTCGCGGCGCAATACGCGACCGCGATGACTTGGATCGACAACGGACTATCCATCAGCTGCATCGTGGGGCACAGCTTCGGTCAGCTCACCTCATTGTGCATTTCTGGCTCACTGTCACTTCGAGATGCTATGCGAATTGTCGTTGGCCGAGCCGAATTAATTGAGAATTCCTGGGGCGAGGAGCGTGGATGCATGATGTCAATCCTAGCACCCTACTCCGTCGTTCAAAGTATTCTTGAGAGTCTCAACTCCACATATCCTTCTGACAGACTTGAAATCGCATGCTTCAACGGTCCAACCAACCACGTTGTTACCGGTACATCCAACGCCATCGGCAGACTGGAGCGCCACATCACTGACAGTGACACGCTCCGAGAATTCGTTCGCGTCAGGAGGCTCAAAGTTACACATGGCTTCCACTCTGCCTTGACAGAAAGCATACTCCCACAGCTTGAAAAGCTTGCGAGTTCCGTGAAATGGAAAAAGCCAACCATTTCTGTCGAGCTGACAACGCAGGGGGCAGTTGGTCAAGAGCCGGGGGCCTGGCTGATTCCAAAACACACGCGACACGCCGTACAATTCTCTCAGGCTGTACAGAGTATCACTCAAAAATATCAATCGTGTGTCTGGGTCGAAGCCGGTCAAGGATCTGGCATCATGTCCCTAGTAAAGGCTTGCGTCGGAGAGAACCAGCAGCATCAGCAGCTGTACTGCCCGTCACTATTAAATGACACCACTCAATCCAACGCTTCGTCTCTTGCGACCACAGTCGTCGAGCTTTGGAAGGCCGGAGTTCCTGTTCAGTTTTGGCTCTATCATCGAAGCCAACGAGGCCATTTCGCGTACAAGAGCCTTCCTTTGTACCAATTCGAGAAGACCAACCATTGGCTACCGTTCGTGGACCACGCCGCGATCACACCCACTGTAAAAGCCTGTCAAGACACACCTGCCAAAGCTACGCACGAGTTCATCTCATTCTTGGAGTTCACAGATCCTGGCAAGAAGGAAGCAGTTTTCCTGGTGGATCCCGAGAGTGCGCGTTACATGTACCTGCTGAATGGCCATATTGCATCCAACCAAGCCCTGGCTCCCACATCACTCTATATCGAGCTCCTTTCTCGGGCTGCGATTCTCTTGAAAGATGGCGCAAGCTTCGATACGCATGTGCTCAATGTGCGTAATTTACGACTACAGGGTGCACGACCTGGCCTCGATCCGAAAAAGAACATTTACATCAAGCTGACGCGGGTTTCTGACGGCATTGACTCCTGGGCATTCGAATGCATCAGCAGCCTCAAGAAGTGCGGAGGCGATGCGCAAGTTCACGCAGTCGGTGAGGTCGGGCTCGACAAACGCGATGATTCTCTCCTGGCTGACACGTTTAAGCGATGGAGTGCCTTGATCGGGTACCCCAGATGCCTCTCACTGATGAATAACGAGGACGCCGAGGGGATGCGTGGCAAGCATTTGTATCAAGCTCTACGGAGGCTCGTTTCCTACGATGAGATGTACCAAGGCATGAAGAGCATCTCCTTTTACGGTCACGAGGCGGCAGGAAAGGTCGTTGCGAAGCTTAATCCCAGCCTTTCTTCTAGCGAGGGCCTCTACGACACGCCCATCATTGACAGCATGATGCAATTCGCTGGCGTTATCGTTAAATGGTTCGCACACCCCGGCGATAAAGAAGTGCTGATTTCTCAGGGTATCGACCGTGTGGTGACCAGCGGCTCATTCGACATTACTGCTGGGCAGTGGGTTGCTTACTCGCTTCTGACCGAAGATACCGAAGAGCGCACGGTTTGTGACGTATATATCTTCGAGCAGGCCTCGCAGAAGGTGGTACTTGCATTTTTGGGATTTACATTCACTCGAAAGATTGCCCCAGTAACGCCACGGATTTCACGAGGAGCAGGCCTTGGCTCTGCCGTACCGCGGTCTGGTACCGCGCCGGCTTCTGAGGTGAGCCATGGTTCGACGGACATCAAGCCAGTCGCGGTTACAGAGGCTGCAGCTGCCACAAAGGCCGTTAGCAGAGCATCCAAGGTACTTCAGGTCCTACACAACGTGACCGATGTTCCACTGGACGAAATCACACCCGACGTGTCGCTCGAGCAGCTTGGCATCGACTCTTTGCTGGTCACGGAGGTCTTGACGGAGATGCAGAGCACGATTGGAATTAACATTGACCTGAACACATTCTTGTTTTTCCCCAACGTCGGAGCTATATGCCAGCACGTAGACTCGGCCTTGGGGCTTGGTGTCGCGGACGTTGCCCTCGATAGCCCTGATCTGACAGACAAGACCTCTGCTGCTCATAGAGAGGCATCACTTACTTCTCATTGTCACGGGGATTATTTGGATGCGACATCTTCCTTGAACCGGGCCCAGAAGGTGTTTCAAGACTGCAAAGGCGCGTACGAGAGAGCGGCTGTAGAGACCGGGGCAGTAGGGTTCTGGGAGAAGCGCTACCCACGTCAGGCCGCTCTGGTGCTCGCCTATGTTGTCGAAACATTTGGTAAGCTGGGCTGCGACCTGAAAGCTCTCCACGCCGGAGACTGCGTGGACATGATCGCCCACATCCCTCAGCATAGTAAGCTTGTGCGCCAACTATACCGAGTGCTCGAAGATGCAAAGCTCATCCACACCAATGACGATGAGCAATTCATACGCACGGAGCAGGCCGTCGATCCCACACCCGCCTCCATCATATATGAGGACGTGATGGCCTCGTGTCCCCTCGAAGCCGACCTGCACAAGGTCGTCCAGGCCGTTGGCTCGCAGCTCGCAGAGTGTCTCTTAGGCGAGAAGGACGGCCTCCAGATTGTATTCGGCCACAAGGAGAACAAGAAGGCTCTCGAAGACCTCTACGAGCACTGGCCGATCCTTCGCTCTGGCAGCCTTGCACTGGGGGAGTTCCTCGAAAAAGCCATGGCAAACCCCGATCGGCCCGGGAAATTTCGCATCCTCGAGGTAGGCGCCGGCACCGGCGGCACAACAAAGTACCTCGTCCGGCACCTACAAAAGCTCGGCATCCCCTTTGAATACGTCTTCACCGACTTATCCCCCTCACTCGTCTCAGCCGCGAAGCGTATATTCAAGGACTGTCCGGAGATGGAATTCGCGACCCTCGACATTGAGAAGGAACCATCTCCGTCGTGGTTGGGCTCCTTCCACTTCATCGTCTCGATGAACTGCATCCACGCGACGAGGAACTTGACTGTGTCGCTCAAGTCTCTGCGTAGGATGCTCCGCGACGATGGCGTCCTGGCGCTGGTGGAGATCACGAGGAACATGTTCTGGCTGGACATTGCGGTGGGGCTCTTTGAGGGCTGGTGGCTCTTCAATGATGGTCGCGAACACGCCATTACGCATGAGGATGTCTGGAAGAGGGATATGCTGCGTGCTGGGTTCCAGGCTGTGGATTGGACGGATGGGGAGGAGCCGGAGTCGTGTACTGTGAGGGTGATAGCTGGATTTCCTACAGATGTGAGCAGTTAAAGAGCATAGGGGGCGATGCATGGTGTTGCGAGCGTATAAGGGGGGGTTGGCATAAATTGGCAATGGGCAATGGGCAGTGGGCAGTGGGCTCTGTATAGTAGGTAGCGGTCAGTAGGGCTGCCGCCGTTCGTTCGTGCGACGCTTAGGCTGTATTGATCTCAAGAAATAGGTTGATTGAAAGAACGTAGAGTCAATTGACAATACTCAATCGAATTGTTGTCCGCGGGCCGCGGAGCAATTGGTAATGTTGGCTGATGGTCTGAATCTCGCTAGCCTTGCATCACCCCTATCATTATAATCCATGTCGCAGGATTCACCACCCACGGCCTCCGCGAAGGCAGGTAGCCATTCCATTACCTTAGGTAGTGCATGTGCGCGCACCCGACTGATCAACTTCCTCTGTGCTTGCAACCGCCCCCAGATCTACGGAGCACAGGAGGTAGACTACCTACATATTACACACTTATGTACGTAGTAAGTACATATCTACAGAGAACCTACGGTACCTAAGATACATTAACGAATTCTGCGCCGGATCGACAGCCTTCTTTACCCAAAGCGGGCTATCTCAGGGGCCAAGGGTCCATTGCGGCTCGTCCCGAGACTCGATCTGCCCTACGGAGTATGTATACCTAGGTACATACGGAGTAATTACGCCCACCCCCCACAGCACAGCACCCCCTCTACCCACCCTGCGATTTCTTTGTCGCGGGAGCTTCTTTTGTGGCGCATTAAGAAAAGCGTGGGAATTGTGTCAGTTCCACCGATGTGGGGAATGATGTTGTGTCTCATTCTTTCCGGGTCTCACGAAGCAGCAAGCTACTCCGTAGGGTCGCGTGGAGCATGCATGCAGCATGGAAAATAAGGGTCTAGAAAGGCGGCAGGCCCAATGGAATGGAATGGAGCGCGTGTTGTGTTGTTTCGGCGGTTAAGGTCTGGAGAATGGGGTTATAGCAGGCGTGCCTACGTGTATAAAGACATGCATAATTCTTTCTTATGTTTCAGGCACATGCGGCAACATCAGGCATGGTGAGCCTGCGGTTCTGAGCAGTGAGAACTCAGAATCATCATGTGCCATTGTGTAATGCGTGGACTACAGTACCTACCGCAAGACTATATGGTCGGTATACCTATAGAGGCTACGAGAAGCAGGGCGGCTACAGCGGCAGCATGACGTATGAATGTTCCTCTACACAGGCGAATAGTCTCTGACGCGAACATGGATCATGGATGATGGGCCAGTTGCCATTGCGAACACTGACCAGTGACGACGATGCTCGTGAACATGGCAAAATGCGCCCTTGATACATCACACATAAAATATCAAGCAAGAAGGCCTGTGGCTATTATGGCCTATCATTTCAGCTACGAAGATGGAGCTATATTGACCTTCCATCGCCGCGGAGATGGATCATGGCTACCCAAGGGCCAATGCTACAAACGAACAAGCAATACAGCAGTCCAAGCTTTGCAAACTCGGTACGTAGCCCAAACATGGCTATTCGCGGGTACACCTTTCTGTTCCCTTCATTTTCTGCCCTCATTAGGACTTCCGACTTGTCTCTCAATTCACCCTCCTGATGGTGTGGCTAAAGTCCCCGAGTTTGGGCTGCGCGTTCTCGCCTTTGGCGTTTTCGTTGCGGTCACCCGCGCTTTGGACACGAGCTGTAAAGTCGCCGGGGGTCATGTTCGCGCCACTCTTTGCCTGCAAGTACGTCTGTCAACATGGCGAAGTATCATGATATCATCGTGAAAGAGCTAAGAGCAGTGATGCGTACCTGGCTGCTCTGGATCCTAGAGGCATCCTCCTTGGTCATTGTTTGCTTAGGAGGCATTGTAAACAATTTGATTTGCTTTCGAAATTTGAGATTTGAGTCTTTTGATGGGATCAGAGATTATGAACTGAAGATGGAAGGTTTCTGGAAAAAGGTTTCGACTAGGGGCGAAAGTGCCGCTTTATATATAATATAGATTGGCGTTATTTATCGAAGGCGGCAGCTGGCTCCGTTTCGATAGAGCCAGTGATTCACCATTTTCTCACTGCAACGTTTGCACGCCAGTGACTCGACTAATTTGAGGCGTAGGCATTCACTTCTTTGGTCACAGTCTGAGGTGGAATTGACCGCTTTTGGAATTCCCTGCGGCGTGTATGTTGCGGTGGGAGGGAAAGATGTTGTGAGGTGCGGGGTCGTGAACCAGAGGATCCCATACATCCCACCCAAGTCATACGAAAGTGAGGGCGATGCAGATTATAATTGTTGCAATCAAGGCGGCGTTGCTTCGGCACGTCATCGAGGTCAGAGTCAGACAGGACACATGGGGTTTTTCTTCGAAAATCACCCTGCAGGCTCCAATGATGTGACGTAGTTGCCAACTAGAGCAAACAAAGTCCGTCACATTGGAAGTACATATGTACATGGACACCCAGTTGGCAGTAGTAGCGGATCTCACAAGCTCAACAAGATACTTATTTTTTGTCGTGCAAGTGCCGGATAATGATGTCATTTGTTGAGCTTTGAATCCAAGTTGGGAAACGCGGGATGAATAATACGCGCAACGCCAGTTATCCGACAAGAAAGATAATGTTTGTAGATCGCCGTTCAACGTTGTGTCCGTGGCTGGTGAAGTACATATGACGCTATCGGGTGTTTGCATATATGAAGTGAAGGGATACAACAACAATCATCTCACATCACGGTATTTAGCCAAGCGACGGGTGTGACAGAGAGCAGGATTGAGATTCAATTTCAGCGAAGACGGATACTCAATGAGCCTCCGAGCGAATTTATGGTCTGCCAACCAAACAGTCCAACTGTCCAAGTTTGCAAAGCTCGTAGCCAAGAGTCTGTGACTCGTAGCTGCACCTCCTTATATAGCAGCCTTCATCAGATTCAGACCCTCTCAATTTATTTCGATTGTTCGGTTGAAGTCCGACTCTCGGCACTCGCCCCAAACGTAGTCTGCCCGCTCGATCCAGCTGCGGCAGCGCTTTGAGTTCGAGCTGGAAAGCCGCCGGAGCCCATCTCGCCACCACTCTTGGCCTGAGAGTATTTTGGTTAATCTGGTGGACTATCAGTGATCATGATGCCATAGTAGTGATACTTACTTGGCTACTCTGAACTCTAGGGGTATAATCCTTGCCAGATATAGCGCCCATATTCTTTCTGTTGTCGTCAAGGTCACCAAAGCGTTGAGCCGTGGCTGCAAAACTACCGGGGGACATGTCCTTGCCACCCTTAGCCTGCGAATATGATTATATGTTAGTCAATCATTCAACAATGTGGATGTATCATTGTGATAGAGTAGTTGTACGTACCTGGCTGCTCATAATTCTTTTGGAATCATCCTTGGTCATCGGTTGCTTGGAAGCCATTTTGGGCAATTTGGATTGATCAAGTGCGTATTGAGTTTGTGTTCTGAGATGTGAGTAATGTGACGGACTGAAGAGATGAATTGTAAAATGAGATGCTCTAAGATATGTCCGACCTGGGGCAGAAGTGCCGCTTTATATAGTAAAAGGTGTGACCGCAAGTGGCCCCTTGAATATACACACAGTGAATCATCGC
The DNA here is from genome assembly GCA_018360175.1 of Claviceps arundinis. NCBI lineage: Eukaryota > Fungi > Ascomycota > Sordariomycetes > Hypocreales > Clavicipitaceae > Claviceps > Claviceps arundinis. The sequence continues at coordinate 16,049 of SRPS01000133.1, forward strand.
TTCCTACACGCAAGTGGCAAAACTTGCATGACAGTGCCTCAAGACCCTCTTTGATGACAGCTTGAGCTAGATTTGATCATTTGACCATTCTGAACCCCCCTGTGACGACAGACGTGTATGTGACTATGTGTCGCGAGTAGTCTGTAGAACTTGGAAGGGGAAGAACATTGTGAAGTGCTGATTGGGGGGTTATGAAGCGGCGAGAATAGGTACTTTGTCTTTGGGAGTCGCGCCAGGTGCAGCCTGCCCGCTTTGTCCCTGGGCATTTGCATTATGGGCACCTGCGCTTTGAGCCCGAGCTGCGAAGCCACCGGAGCTCATATCGCCACCGCTCTTGGCCTTCGAGTATGTTGGTCAAACTGGCGGAGTACCATCGTGATAGAGGAGTGATACGTACCTGAGAGCTCTGCACTCTGGAGGCATCCTGCTGGGTCATTGGTGTGGAGGGCATTTTGAGGAGTTTGATGGGATTTTTCGCGTAGTGAGCTTGAAATGTTCTGAGATCTGAGTGATGTGGTGGACTGAAGATAATGAAGTGAAAAATGGGTTACTATCTAAAAAACGGTTGCGACTCGAGGGGAAACTGCCGCTTTATATAGGTAAATCTGCGCTGCTACCTGCAGATGGACACAGTGAATCACTGGTTTCCATACGCAAGCTTTGCATGGGCAGTGACTCAAAAACGTCACCAGCTTGAGGTGAATTTGACCGTTTTGGAAACCCCTGTGTGACGTGTCTGTCGCGATGAGAGGGGAAATTTATGCAGTGCGGACTTATGAAGCGGCGAGAGTACTTCCTGATGCAAATCATAAATGTGAAAAATGGAGGAGTGGTGGCGACAAATGACATGTTGAAATCGAGCATGTTTCATCAATTTATGCTGAGAAGGAACAGCGCTACACAGCTGTCTGCACCATCAAGGTACTGTAGATGCAAACAAGGCAAAAGACAGCCTTCTTCGAGCGTTGGTCCTCTGCAATTTTCGATGATATGACAATCCTTTACCGACTCACAATAGACACCAAGCACCGCATTGGTGCCAAGAGAGAGCCTCAACTCTTGTTGAGAGGCCACTCTCCCAAACTTGACCTAAGTCCAAGAATGCATGCCTGTTCGCCGTGATGGTCTTGTTGTGATAAAGTCACGACAAGATACGTTCTCTGGAGAGAGGGGCTCTGAACGCCTCCTAACATGACAAGCCGCGCCGTCGTTGTTGTTCCACGGTATGCTTGTGAGTCGTGAGACTGTCCTGAAGCTGATGTTTAGCCGATGGAACTTCTTGAGCGTGACTTTGACAACGAGGGGGGCACATAGCCTTCATCGAGGGCGCTTCTTATCGCTCCTGTCAAGTTCGATGCACAAGACTACAGAGATGGGAAACAATATTGCGCTTGGGAGCATGTATCTCCTGCACACATGAAGACAAGACAGCGGTCTGTAGAAACAAAGAAAAGGAAGCGGATCCCGCAAGTCATGTATGTCTTGAGTGGCTCAAGCCTCGATGAATTCCTGCTCAATTGCCGCGAAGAAAGGGATAGAAAAAACAGAAGGCATGGCTGCAGGAAACCCACAACAATCATATTGTACCTGTTTGTTCTTTGTTTGATATATGATTGACATGGCTGCTGCGGATATGTCTCAAGATGCCAGATAAACTCTGGGTGAGCAGATAACACACGCCGCAGTCGGTCTTGAGTTGAGCACCAAGCCGAGCCCGGCTCCTGAAGCCTTTTGAGTCAGGCCGGTCGATTTGGGCGTTCATCAATGGTAGGTCCTGCCGCGCGTCTCGTTGGCATTTGACCACTTGGTCAGCATACCCTTGCTCTCACGTATTAATTCGTATTCGCCTCGACGAAGCCCGAATGCTTTTAAGCGTCGTAACACGAGCTTCTCGAAGATTGCTCATCAAAGCTTGATCTTCAGGCCGAAGCTACCGGTACGTTGAGTGAGCTGTTGGGTTGCTGCTAGGAGCATCAGGCGAGTGACGATTACGAAGGCCCAGTATCGCTTAATCAGGAAGCTCCATGGCAGTGATCGAAAAGGGGCATCCGCAGCCGAGGTTTGATGCACACAGGCCCGATCTCTCTCGCGGTGATCGACCGACAGTAAGAGCATATCTGTCGGAATCGCTGACCAAAAATGAAAGCTTCGATAAGAACCGCGCTTTTGATTGAATGGATTGCCTCAGGCGACGGGACCCGTATGGTGAATCGTGATGTCTCATGAGTCATGAGTCATGGTGATAATTGAGCAAGCAAAGACTCGACCCTTTTTCAGATGACCCCACCGCAGCCCCGCAGCGTTAGATCACGTGGACGGTTTTGGCCCGCAGACTGTCGCGGCGTTAAATCGTGTTGCCATTTGGTTGAAAACTTGAAATACATCTACGTTAGGTACCTATAGGTGGCTTCGACCCGTCTTCAATACCCATCCCTTCGACAAGTCGCGTAAATCTACGGAGTGCGTATGTACATGATGTTGCACGAAATTGGCTGGAACGACTCAAATCGCGCACTCGTGTCTCCGTCTCCGTTGTTCAGTGTTAAGACTCAACGCTCTAGCAACTCCATCAGCTGCAGGACCCGTCTCACGAGCATACTGTGAGACAACCATGATGACGCATACTTGTCGTGCTCGGAGGCGCCCAGGCTTCCTCTCTGCAAAGGAGACATACAGATTTCCGCGAACCCATCACAACAAAGCTCTTATGACGTAAGCCCACTTGGAGAAGATGTCTCTTGGGTCTCGACACTCGGGAGCCAGCGCAGCTGGTGGCTTTTTTACCGCTTCGGAGCTTTCAACGATGCATCAGGCCTTTTGTTCATCGGAACCTGCAGGAGGGTTGTTCGAAGGCGACGCAGTTTCGCATCGGGAAGCCGCTTCATGACCCCGCACTACAGAATAGATATTCTCCCTCTCACTGCGACACAACCCGCCACCGAGGTTCCAGAAGTGGTCAATACCGACTCACCTGTCATCAAGGAGGTGGCCACGTCTTGGGATTACTTTCATGCAAGCCTTGCATCTGAACAGCAACGAGTCGAATGGGTCTATTGAACAGGAGTCACATTCGACGACACGTCAAGCTTTATAAAGCAGCAGTTGCGCCCCGAGACAGAATCATTACAAGACAGCATCTTTCCCAATTCATAATCTTCGGCCCATCACATTATCCAGATCAAGAATTTCGCACGTCCTTCACGCACGTGACCGAACGAATCATTCAAAATGTCACCTACACATGAAATGAGCAAAGAGGCTCCCGCTAACGTTCAGAGCCCCCAAGTACGTACCTATACTCCATCACGATGGTCCTTCATCAGATTGACCAACATACGTGCAGGTCAAGGGTGGTAAGGATACGTCTTCGGGCGATTTCGCAGCTCGCTCGCAACACGGGGCTGTCGTCGACCTCAATGGCAGGAGGAGGAGGACCGCACAACTTAAACCTAAGAAGAGTTGAGAGGTTTCTGGTGAGGGCATCATGAAAGGAGGTGCAGCTGGAGGTTGCATTTTGGGCCACTTATTTTGGAAAATTTTGACTATTTGTTGGCTCGTCAATTTGCATTTTGCACTGATTCGCTTGTAACTACCTCCTACATTCCCTAGCCACTCTGCGAAAGGGCATCAATCCGCTTCTCTTCTATGCACGAGCCTCTTGCCAAGATTCTTGAATTCCCTGATGCCCATCTGAACTACCTACTCAGACACTCAATGGAGTATCAACTCGGCAACTATGGTGAGACGCGGCGGCGACGGCGGTGCGTTGACTGAGACGCCATCTGTTGCCATATCCGACACAGTTAATATCAATGCTTGACATCGCAACAACAAAGATGAAGACGCAGAACGTTGTGTTTGGTCGTCTAATTAGAAGGGAAGGGAAAGGAAGCCATCATGAGAAAAGAGATGTTTACAAGATGGATCTAAGGTAGCTAATATTACTTCATAGCGATTGGATGATCTCTGGTGCGTCAGCTCGTAGCTGCTATGTACGGAGTACCTACCTATGTACTTGGCAGAAGCTTGTCTCAGTGCGGGGAACCTTTTTCATGCTCTACGACATGACAAATGCATGCACAAGCTGCGTGCAACGATCCTGTATTTTATGCGCCCAGGCCCGTTGGTGTGCGCCTAAATTGAACCCCCGAATTTGACACACAGATGTCCTCCCTTGTCCCAAGCGATGGTGCCTCGTGGCGCGCGGCTCGTGCCGCAGAAGGCTGCATACGATATATGTATGTATCAATGTACATATGTATGTATGTATGTACATATCGGTATGCACAAGGGCGGGAATTCGATCGTGCGGGAAATTCTATACATAACATCACACGCCGCTCCACCTCCGCAGGCGGCCTCCGGTGTTCTTCACAAGGGGGTTTGTGAGCGTCTGTTCTGATTGGTCTGCGAGGTGAGTTTGGCGACATTGCGACAGATACCCGAGGCTTGGAATGCTACTTAGGTCCTCGTATGTACCTATCTTATTTTACTGGGTCTAGCTTGCCCATGGTCTTGCGGCTATTGAAGTACATATGTATGCATACGACGTACGAGTGGCGTTGAGTATGCATAAGAAAAGATTGTAGGTAATAGAAGGTACATCGAGGCGTGTTGCCGTCGGCCGACTTGTACTTGAGCCGTTCATGCCCGGCCAAACCATGTGAAGTAGAGGCCAATCTATGGAAAACCTCGCGGGCGCTTCCGCCTTTTAGGCGGTGTATCTCTTATCAAAGCCCAGTTCCGGATGTTGAATAATTCACGAGCAGCGACATACTGGTCTAGCCTTGCTGTCGCGGCGGGGGGCACGGTTCGAATAGCATCTACATAGACGAGTAGTCTCTCTGTATAAACACCTTGAGTAGAATGTATCGCGAACACTGGCAAGGCTTCTCGTGAACATGCACATCATTGCATGCCGTTGCTTTTTGGCTGATCAACTTTGTACGCAAGAGCCAAGATCAACGAGCCCTAGAATTGAACAAGCATAACAAACGGACAAGCAAATAAACAGTCTGAGCTTCGCATAATAGCAGACCAAAGGTTGCGACTCGCGAGTCGCAGAAGCGCCCCCATCTGAACCTCTCAAATCATTTTCTTGGTGGTTTGGTAGAATTCGAGCCCGGTACAGCAGCCTGCGTGTTCTGTGACTTCTGTCCCTTGGTGATTTCGTTGTTGGAGACTCCGCTTGCGGCAGCCAAGGCTTTGTTGCCCTTGGCCTGCGAACACCTATGTTGGTCGGTCTGGTCAATTATCATTGCGATGAAGTAGTGGTACGTACTAGGAGGCTCCGAATTCTAGCAGCATCCTCCTCGCTTATCCATTGTTTAGGTGGCATTTTGGGTACCTTGATTCGATTATGCGTTGGGAGTCAACCTGCGAGGTGCTGAGGTCTGAGTGATGGACCGAAGACGATGAGCTGAAGTTTGAAGATGGATGGATTGTTGAAGTATAGTTCCGACTGGGAGCGAATCTGCCGGTTTATATAGATTGACGTGTTATCAAATGTGGCCCCATTCATATAGACGGAACTGAATCATCGCTTTCCGCATGTAAGACATGTACGAGAGTGTCTGAATACGATGTCACCTTTGCAGAACATTCTGTGGTGCGGGGACATGCAGAGCCTGAGGCGAGTATCCTTCCCAAGTCACACGGAAGTGAGACGCGACAAACCATGATGTGACGGTTGTGGCGATAAGCGACACGTTGAAACTGGCCATGTTTCATCGCGCCATTCTGAGAAGAGACAGCGTTCCAGACAAGATGAAAAGCGTCAGACATGTTCCTACAGACGCTCGATGTTGGCCTCTCGACTTCGGAATCAGTAGGTATGCGCGAACTTCTGCAGTGCCCATACCGTAACACCTTGCATCCATAATGCCTGCCTGTCATAAGAGTCTGGTTGTGATGATTCACGAAATGTTATGTCCTCCGTAAGAAGATCTTTGCGCTCCTCCAATAGAACAAGTATGCGCCATCAACGTAGTGCCACGGCATTCTCAGAGCCTTTGATCACGGAGAGGGACGACACGCAGCTCTTCAGAGCGCATGACTTAGAAGTTAGCCGCTCCAGCCATCTGCCATGCACAAAGCTGCCGAGATAGGGGCCGACCTCACGCCCCCTTGTGAGCGGCTGTACGCGGCTGTCCCGGCGGCTGTCTTGCTTTTCCGATCGGAGGTGAATCTTCAACATTGGCGGTCAAATATCAGCTTCGTCGTTATCAACTTCGGCCCTGTTGGTTTCTGATATGTAGTTGACGGGTTCTCGGCGGAAACACGACGGAAACACGACGGCAACGCGGGCCTGCTTCGGAAATTTGATGGACACAAGAGGTACCTATGTACCTACCGTATGGGTACGTACTACGTGGTCAGTTCGCTGGACTTCATTGGTGGACTTATGTGGGCGCCACTGCACGCCAACGTCGCCACCAGTGACCACTGACCAGTGACCATTGTGGCCGGTGGATCTGGCCGTTATTGTCCCCCCTTGTCCAGTTGCACGTGATCGATGGCGAGCCGACTCTGCCATGATTGGTCCACCGGACAGCTATAATTACGACTTCACGAGTCACGACTTCTTACCCGGCTGAATACGAGTCTAACTTCTCCTGGGCGCTGGATCGTCGTATGGCTTCTGCGGCCTGCCACATCCGCATGCCTCCAGTTTCCCGGTTTTGTTGGTCTTTGGTGCCTGAGTGACGTACAAGATGTCTGGACTCTGGATTGATTCCGGACCAGACCGTCTCGCTTGGTCAGACGAGATGGGTGACGTCCTCGCACGGCGCGATTGCTGCTCCTTCCCTCTCTTTGATCTCTGGTTCCTGCCTCATTTAAAATCACCGCCATGGCTAATCTCTGTGGGCTAATTTTGCCCGGACTTTCCCCAGCTTCGCTGCGTCAATCCTTCCTTTTTGTCGTAGGCCGGAAAACTTTGCAGCCTCAGTCCTTTGCTCCTTCGCTGCTGTGACCTTCGCTTTGAATAACCCCTGCCTACTTCAACTTGGACCCAGCGACGTCCTTTGCTTCTTCCACCAAGCGTCACTTTGATTTCTGCTTTTTGGGCGGCCACGAAATTTGCTTCATCAATCGCTGCTTCTCACTCACCATTGCTGCCAAACGCAATTTTTGTAAAAGACCCGAGCTTGTTGCTCGATTTCGTTGCTTGGCTCTTTCGAAAACCACGTCACGGCTACGCGGAAATCTGTATTCGTATCTCCATTGGACCTTGAGTTGCAGACTCCCTTCATTCTGGCCGCACGTCGACAAGTCTGTTCACACGAAAACTGCAGTGAACATGCGCTGGTCAGCTTTGGCAGCGAGCCTAGTTGGCTTCAGCCGGTCTGTAGCTGCTCTTGAGCCCATCGAAGCCGTCGGAAACAAGTTCTTCAATAAGAATGGCTCTCAGTTCTTCATCAAAGGTATCTGCTTCCTGATTGGCTTCCTCGTTGCGTATTTTGCTCCGAGTTATCCATTTGCTAACATGAAGCAGGTGTCGCCTACCAACTCGTTCCCGAGGACCCTCTCATTGACGCCGCCCAATGCCAGCGCGACTTTTCGCTCATGAAGGAGTTGGGAGTGAACACCATCCGTGTATATCATGTGGACCCGCACGCACAGCACGAAGGATGCATGAAGGCCATGGACGATGCAGGAATCTACTTGCTCGTTGATCTGGATACCTTCGACACGTACATTGAGGCTGTGAGTGCTTGATCTGTTCACCGGGAGACTGATTCATTTGGTCCCGCAATGGAGGCTAACCATGTCGCAGAGTGGACTTTACTGGAATTCTACCCAGCATGATAGATATTCCGAGGTCCTAGATGCCTTTCATAGCTACAACAACGTTTTAGGCTTCTTCATTGGCAACGAAAATATTGCCAAGAAGGAGGATTCGCCTGCCGCGCCTTACCTCAAGGCAGCAGCTCGAGATATGAAGGCCTACCGTGATCGAAAGGGATATCGCACTATCCCCATTGGCTACTCGGCTGCCGATATCGTGCAATTGCGTCCCATGCTGCAGGATTACCTCACTTGCGGAGGCAATTCATCCGAGATCGTGGACTTCTTCGCCCTCAACTCATATTCCTGGTGCGATCCCAGTACTTTTGAGCAATCGAGCTACAACGTGCTTCAAAAATATGCCAAGGACTTCCCTGTGCCCATGTTCTTCAGTGAAACAGGTTGCAACGTACCTGGACCTCGTGTATGGGACGACCAAGATGCCATCTTTGGCGAGGCCATGATCAATGACTGGAGCGGCAGTATAATATACGAATGGATCCAGGAGACGAACCATTACGGACTCATTTCATATGGACCCCACGTTGACCCTTCTATACAACAGGAGAACGTTGTCGACGGCTTTCCTCGCAAGGGCACTCCGGTTCCTGTTGTCCCCGACTTCAACAATCTCAAGAACAAGTGGGCTAAGATCCACCCGACTGGCGTGATGAAGAGGGATTACGACGCTAAGAAGGTTGTTACTCGACCCTGTCCGACATCGACCGCAGATGGTTGGTGGCGAGTAGATGGAAACGTTAAGCTACCAGCACTTGATGAGACCGCGGAATCTCGAGCAAGCGCGACAGCTCACGCATCGGACAAGCCGACATCGTCTGATGGAAAGAATGGTAACAAGGACAAAGATAACAGTGCATCCAGCGATCGCAGCATCGCAGTCATGGCTACTGGGGCTGCTGGCCTCGTCCTGGGATTAGCCCTTCTCCTGTAGAGGGTGACGGTGCACATTCCGCATGGTGTTTTGAGTTTTGAGTTGTGAGCTTCATAGAGGTAGTAGACGTTATTCTTTCTTTCTTGCTTTGCTTTTCTTGTCATGCTGCTTTGGCGCGCGTATGGTGTGAATTTTCTAATTGCATGCACACAAGGTCTTGTGCTGCACATGAGCTAGAAAGTGATTTTGTACGACCTCGGCACTGTATTTTGGCGACATTTCATAGCGATGTTTCAGGCGAGAGCTAGTTGAAATATATTCTGGCACTCTGTTGTGGCCTATGTGTGGCCTATGTGTGGCAGACCAATACTTGAGTGGTAAACGTGAACTACTTGCCTATTCAATACGCTTCTCACTCGAATAAAGGGCTCGCTGTCCGATTTGATGATGCTTCTTTCATGTCATTGTTCATCGTGAGTGACGGAAGTAGGAGCTGAAAACAGCAGCAAATGAGACTTACTTTCTGTGGCAATGCCACTCCACTGGTCTACTATACTACCAGTCCTCATCCAAGCAGAAGAGTTCTTATCTCTGCAATAATTCCCAAAATCTTCCATCCATATATCAAGCAAGAACTTGTCGTCCTTACCCAGCTCATGGGCCCCAACACCTGACGCTGGATATCCCTCCACCTGGCCTCCAATTGCTTTCTCATTACCACGCAGAACCGGCTCAAGTTCTGATTGAAATAGAAGCCTTTCGGCGTCAAAGTAGGTCTCTAATCTGCTGAGACACTCACCCTCGATGGCGGGCATATGACCTTGAGCTTACGAAGCATGTCCTCTTAGATACTCCCTGCCTACCACACACTTGGAGGATTGTTTCTCCTTCAACAAGATTCACAATCGACATGCACTAAGCACATTGCCATGGGCCCTCCCTAGCATCAACAACTCATCTTCTCTGCTTATTTCCATCTATCCTGTAAATAAGATCAGATCAGCCAGCTCCTTCCATGCATGTAATGTAGTCCAGGTCCCGAAAACGCGCTGGAAACGAGAATAAAGAAAGGTGAAAGAAAAAAGACACGAGACAAAGAGACTCAATCCTTGCTTCTCTTCTCACGTACATTGGTATCATTGCCTTTTGAAAAAAACATGCTAAGAAAATAGAAGCGCATGAAAAACACAGAAAACAAGAAATCTTCAGATGAACCACCCTGTGCAGTATTGAAACGCCATGTAGTCAATGCAAGACATAAAACACATTTCAACCAAATCAGAAAGAACAATCCTCCTTTTCTTTTTTGTTCCCACGCCGAACAATCCCATTCAAGACAATCAACGACAAGAATGACAACTCAAGAAGGGTCGCTGGCTTAAATCTGTGACAGATAGCCATATGAAACCCAAAAAAACAAAACGTTGTCGAGATGAAAGTGGTCAGCGTGAGCCGCAATGGCCTGTCGATCCGCTCGTTCGTTACTCATTTCTAGGGCAAAGAAACAACAAACAACAGTGGAGGTTGAGAAGAGGCAATCATGAAAAGGAAAAAAAAAAAAGACAAAAGGGCTTCTTCGCTTGGTACCCTTGATTTTACTTAGCGGTTATGCCTGTTGTGTGCCTAAGTTTGAGCCACCACCGCCTGGAGACCTTCCAAAAGGGCTGCCTCTGCAGCGTTGTCGTCCTGCTCTTCCTGACCGGGAAGTTCGGTCTTGTTTGCTAGATCGACATTTCGGGTGCTGTCGTGTGACTGGATGGTTGGAGGCGGCTGCAATTGTGACGGCGGTTGCGACTGAGGTTGCTGTTGTGATTGTGGTTGCTGTTGAGGCTGCGGTTGCTGTTGAGGTTGCAACTGAGGCTGAGGTTGCGATTGTATTTCCGATGGAACTTGAGATTGCGATTCCGATGGAGCTTGAGGTTGCGATTGCGGTTGCAATTGCGATTCCGATGGAACTTGAGGTTGCGATTCCGATGGAGCTTGAGGTTGCGATTGCGGTTGCAATTGCGATTCCGATGGAACTTGAGGTTGCGGTTGCGGTTTCTCTTGCGATTGCGATTGCGGTTGTTGTTGCGATTCCGTTGGAACTTGAGGTTGCGACTGCGGTTGCGATTGCAATCCCGATGGAACTTGAGGTTGTGATTCCGATGGAAGTTCAGGTTGAGGTTGCGATTGTGCTTCCGGTGGAACTTGAGGTTGCGGCTGCGGTTTCTCTTGCGATTGCGGTTGTTGTTGCGATTCCGTTGGAACTTGAGGTTGCGATTTCGATGGAACTTGAGGCTGCGGTTGAGGTTGCGATTCCGATGGAAGTTCAGATTGGGGTTGCGATTGTGATCCTGATGGAACTTGAGGTTGCGGTTGAGGTTGTGGTTCCGATGGAAGTTCAGGTTGAGGTTGCGATTGTGATTTCGATGGAAGTTCAGGCTGAGGTTGCGATTGTGATCCCAATGGAACTTGAGGTTGCGGCTGGAGCTGTTGTTGCGATTGCGATTGCGATTCCGATGGAACCTGGGGTTGCGACTGAGGCTGAGGCTGAGGCTGAGGTTGCGGTTGTTGCTGTTGCTGTGGTTGTGCTTGCTGTTGTGGTTGCGGTTGCGGTTGCGGCTGCGTTTGCAATTGCTGTAGCTGTTGCAATTGCTGCTGATGTTGCTGCTGCTGCTGCTGCTGCTGCTGCTGCTGCTGCTGCTGCTGCTGCTGCTGCTGCTGCTGCTGCTGCTGCTGTTGCTGCTGCTGCTGCTGCTGTTGCTGTTGCCGTTGTTGTTGCTGTTGCTGTTGCTGCTGCTGCTGCTGTTGCTGCTGCTGCTGTTGCTGCTGCGGCTGCGACTGCAACTGAGGCTGTGACGATTGCTCTTGTTGCTGCCCTTGCTGTTGCTGCCGCTGCGGCAGAATGAGAGCTGAAGTCGAAGGTCCCAACTGAGGAGCAGCCGCCGCCGCCGCCACAGAAGGCCCAGGTGGCTGTTGTTGAGCCTGCGGCGGCAGCGCTATCGAATACGGCGATGGCGACAACGTAGACATTATCGGCACTGGAGCACTGGTCGTGCTGGGCTTCGCCGCTGCTATAGTTGATTGTTGCTGCAACGCGGGGGCAGCGGCCGGCTGCGTGAGGTTGTGCACATTCGTGGTTGTATGGGCGGACTGCGGCGGGATAGATGGCCGTGATGGCTCCATGTTTGCTTGCTGTGCCTGCTGCTGGCCAAGCGGTCGAGGGACTTGAGGCGGCAATTGTGTCTGAGGCCGTTGGTGTGCTTGTGCGACTGCGTGTAACAGCTGCCGCGTATTGGTCTGGACTCCCGGTCGTATTTGAGAAGCCGGCGTGGCCGTCGGCCTCGGGATGGAGGGCACATGGCCGCCGTTCTGGCCCGTCTGTTTGTTCTGGGCCATTGTCTTGTTTGGGCTCGCCGCCTTGTTCTGGTTCCGATTCGAGGCGTCTTGTTGCGCAGATGACGATCCGTGTCCCTGCTTCGGCGCGATATTCCCAGCAGTTCCCGCCGCCGCCGCGCTCTTTGCGGCGCCGGGTGTCGGTGTCCGTTGGGGCGGGTGCTGCAGACCCCCTGCCAAGGCCATGATGCCCTGCAACTTGGCCTGATCCTCCTCCGAGTTCAGTCGTGCCCTCTCCTCGGCCTCCTTGCGGGCTGCTTGTGTGGGCGCTCTCGTCTTGAGTTCGCCTGTCACGGCCTGAAGGTAGTACGGCATCTCGGAGTTGGTCTTCAGGAAGAACAGCTTTAGGTTTCTTGCCTTATCCTTCAGCTGTACCTGTGTTCTATCTCGGAGTATATCCGAAATGGTGCCATTCTGGCCAAACAGGGTCAGTATCTGACTCCAATGCGGACCCTTGACCATGTCAAGACCAGCCATGAGAGCCTTTTCCTCCTCTTGCGTCCAGGGCCGACGTGTCGAATGAAGGCCCTCTCGCCGAGTATGCGCGGATGTTTTCGAAAGAGCAGCTTGACGTGCTTTGTCGTAAAGTATCGCGCTGGAAAATGTCTGATTGGGTGGTAGCGTCTCGCCAGGGGTTGGCACTTGCTGGTGCTCCGTAGGATGGGGAGGAAGAGGAGGAGAGTGCGTGTATGTGTAGTAGGGGTTCTGTGCTTGATGATGTTGTAGCTGGGCCAAATACGGCAAGTGTGATGCCATGCTCTCGGCTGAAAACATGGGTATTTGTTAGCACAAGACGGAAAGAAAGCAGTATGTACGATTCACACGTAGAGAGCTTATCAACTTACCCGTACTCGTGGGTACTGTAGGCTGGTAGGGGACAGGAGACAGTCCATGAAGTGTGGTTTTGACGTAATTGGACGTGCTTTCGGCAACTAAAGCTTCAAGTTCTTTGTAATCCGTCATGAGATCGATTTTGGGGCCATTGCTTTGGCTTGTAGCAGCGCCCTCTGATTTGTCTTCCATATTGCCAGCTTCAGCCGACGTGTCCCCCCCAGCGGGCGCGGCCGCCGCCGAATTACCCCCTGCAGCGGTCTCGTCCGTCAATCCAGCCAAAGCATTCTGGACAAGGCCAGAGGCTGTCTTTTCGAAGAATGAAGAAAGGTCGTCCAAGTCGAGGTCCGCATCGCCTGTAGCTTCAAAGGCCGGATGAAGCTCGTGCTCATTATCGTGTTCGTGTTCGTGCTCGTGCTCGTGTAGATGCTGGGACTCGGGCTCCAGCTCGGGCTCAGGATCACCGTCTTCAATCTCAATGGGTACGCCCAACTTGTCGCCCAAGTAGGTGAATGATTTGAGTTTACTTCTGGCATAGCTGAGATAGCTGCGCAATAAATCCTCCGCAGGGTGCTTTTCCCGCAGCGCAGCCGGCTCAGCTTGCTCCTTGACCTCACCCTCAAGGGTCTCTTTCCGCGTCTGCAACGACGACACAAAACTCTGATCGGCAGTACTAAGTTCCCCTCCCCCGTGCTGCTCTTTCAGCACATCTTCCAGTCCCTGTGTTACAAAGACCTCGCCAATAACTTGTTCCGATGGCTTCTCGGGCTCCTTCTCGATAAGGAATTCAATGGCTCGTTGTGTTTTGATGCTGAGATACAGCTCCGTCATTCCCGGTGGAAGATTGGACAGTTGACATTGAAATAAGGCAAGGAAGTTGTCGTCAGCGCTGGATAGCGCTTTTGGGGACCCATCGACTAGCCATGAACCCAGCTGCGCAAGATTTGCAAGCTCGACAAAGGTCTTCGATTCGTCGTCTTTGAAATCCAACTGGTCTGCCGTGAGAACGGACTCGGCAGAATAGATCTGGCGGACGTGCTCAAACGAAATCTTCAACTGGTGGAAGGAGCGCTTGTGTTCTGAGTCTGTACCCCGAACGAGCCTAATAGTGTCCTCGAAGGGGGGTTGTACCAATATCAGTAGCATCGACAAGGCCTTCGAATTGAGAACGGTGCTGGATCAGTATTTTTTTTTGGCGCGACACGAGCTCCTCCACTACTCACTCAGCGCATGGGAGACTCACCAGATTTCCTAGCGCATGAACATTCGCAAGACGAACGTACTTGAGAGGCTCCGCCGCAAATTTCGGTCGTGGTGCTGATAGTTCTGGAAGAGGCACTGTGGTATCGATCTGCATCGGATCCGACGAAGAGGTTTCGAGCACATCATCCCCACTTGTGAATTGATCTACCATTTCGCCGACATTGGACAACGCGTTCTGCACCAGAAGCGCCAGACCATCTTCAAATGACGCCTCTTGTGTTTGCGCATCGCTCTTGGCACGCTTGGGCTCGGTCGTCTCGCTCGTTGCGGCAATCTCGTCGAACGGCCGTTTGGAAGACGCCAGCTCCGGCGAAAAATTAAAGTCGAGTCGTCCCAGTATAGCAGCCTCGTCCTCTTGTTTGATGTCTATGATGATTACGTTAGTGTCTTGCATCGATCGTTGCGTTTCTCTTCTTCTCGTTCTTCATTTGCTTCTCTCTCTTCTTTTCGATACCCGATGCCTTTCTCTTGTGAAACTGCATCCCATACTTCATAACAAATGCGATCGGTAACATTCATCATTCATTCCCAACCACGACGTAAACGAGCCCACTTACCAGGCTCTGGAGTAGCGGCGGTCGCTGCAGCTGACGCCGACTCATCCATGATGGCAATTGTATCGCGGATCACAGTAAGTGATACATGCGCCGGCGGATGATAACGCGTTGATCGTCTATGTAGCGATTTGGCGACGCGAAGCTCCAATGTAGCTCTTGTACAGACTGCAAAGAACGACCTTCGACCCGGCTTGTCGCTGCTAGGATGCGGGCGGTCGGAGAAAATTTGCTGAGTCAGGCTCGCCGGATGCCCTTATATCGTGCCCCAAAATTCTGCCGCTTTTAGATACACAATCGGCACTGAATTGTGCAGAAATTTATTCGACAGACAAAATCGAATTGCATGGATACATTGCAAGGAGACAGATAATAATGCATCTTATTCTTGTGTTATTATTTGTCATGAAAAGACACCATATGTCTGACTGATGAGACGTGTTCCCAAATAGTTGCAATTGCAGCGTGTCATGTCAAATTGCGGCCAAGTGCGTTTCTATTCTTCCTACATATTAGCTGGCGCGTAAGTGCCACCGTTCGGCAAATTGCCGGAAGAAGCCACCACGACGATACCTACCTACCTAGGATCGTGTACGCTACCGGCGTCGCAACCCTTCGTTTCCACTGTCAAGACTCAAGATGTTCCAGCCCAATCGATACAAGATGAGCTCTGTGCTCCCGCTGATTGCCTCCGCGGTAGCCGACGACGAACTCATCTAAGATGATCTAAGATGAGCCCGAACTTCGTGAAGACCTCTTACTTCACTCGGAAGCTCTGATTGAGGTCTTTCCAAGAAGATTTGGGCTGTTGTGTCTTCTTCAGCCACCTTCTCTGGGTGTATCAGTCGATTAGGTACGGCCCTCTGGTGCTTGGTGCGCTGGAGGTCCGTTGGGGGCGTAGACTCAGTATCGCGAGGAAATTGAGCTGCGCCGAGGCGTCGCCATCGCTGCCAACCGGCAACGTGGCGAGAGCTTCGGTTGTTTTGACGTGAAGATCAGAGCTTTTCGAGTACAGAGCTACCGCATTGGAACACATCAACACCAAGGTTTTCGACACCAGTAGTGCACACGATCCTATATCGAGGATGCCGTCTATCGCCCCCAAGACGGCCTTTCAAGACGCCAATTCCCCAACTCGCGACGACCCCGAGGGCAAAGCAACATGCACAGTTGCCAGTGCCATGCCTCCCGGAGAAGTGGTACACTTATGCCGTTCAAGACGTGCCTTTCTCCGGCTCGGACACACAGAGTTCGCGAACACGAGCGACCTGATTGAGGGGGAGGCCTACACACAGCCAGACCTTCCTTCAAGGTACGGCCCGAAGTGTTCCAGCCCTCAATCATCCACCAAGCGCTACTCTTGAACAATGAAGAGGACGATATCCACCACCTTAACGACCGGTTCAAGAACCTGGATTCTCCCATCAGGAGCATGTCTTCTCTTAGCACTACAATCATGGTCATCCCTTTCAAGCTTCCTATCATCCCTGCACCCAGTTCCTTTGACGGCACCTCCAACGCTAGTCGTTGGCTGATCAAGCTCCAATGGACATTTCAGGCTGCCAATGAGGGCCGAGATGCCGACCTCATCACGTTCATTTTGAATTTTGCTATTTCCTCTTCTTTTTTACATGACTGTAGATATGTCTACGGTCCCGGTAACTCATAGTCGCTGACCTGCGTCTATGGCTGGTTTTATCTCATGAGTCATCACTGAGATTGTTTTTTACAGCTCGAAGGGGCGACAAGGCTCCTGTAAATACAACATACATACATACCTCTATATACGTAGATACGACTTCTTTGGCCAGGAACTCACGTCCACTCCGGAGTCCGAAAAGCGGCAACTTTGCCTACAAATACGCATCTCTGTTCCGATTTTGAGATCATCGTTACTCACCTGGTCAGTTGCCTGATTAGCTCTTCTGCACGTGGTGCACGATCTTTGGGAGTGCACTAGCATCGGCATCTCGACAAGGTTGGCAAGTCCGCGTTGATGTATCTTTTGCGTTGTCATCTCTGGTGAGTTCCGTCGGCACCACGGTGAAGCACGAAGATCGTGTCCTCACAACATCACAAACTCTCACGTCATAGCCTGCACTATGGCTCATGCTTTTCCATCTTCTCTTTGCCTTCCACCACGATCCTCTGTTGTCCCTCCATCTTCGCGCGCTGCGCCGCCGCCCGCCTGTGCATCTCCTCCTTCTGCTCCCGGAGCGCGATACAAAACTTGGATCTCGCCCGAATACTTGGACCTTTCCAGATGAAGATGAACGGAATCGCACACATCACAGCACTCAAGCCTCCTATCAGGGCGAACGCACCAGATATCCCCAGCCGCCTGAACATATGTGAAGTCGCCAGAGGAAGCACCGCCGCCAGGATTGACCTACAGCACGACGCGGCGGCATTGGCGGATGCTGCAAAAATCTCATACGAGTCCGTCAAGTAGTTCAGCAAGGCCATGAATAGCAAAATGTAACCCATGCCAAATGGAATGCCTGCGAGCATAGGCACGTAAAAGGGAACAGATGCTTTCGCGCTGAAGCCCAGCCAGAAGAGGGATATAACGTAGAGCGGGCCACCAAGAACCGCCAGTGGTAATCGACGGAATTCTTCGCGCTTCGCCCAGGATGCGCCACGGTGTTGAGCTCTTGCCAAATAGCCGTCCCAGAACCAGAAGACGCCCAGACTGAGCACACTTCCTATGCCCACAGGGAGGTATATCAAGCCGGTGATGCCGGGGCTCAGGCCGTAGAGATCGCGGAAAATGACGGGGTAAGCCTGGAAGCACATGTAAAATATGGCAAATACAAGGGCCAAGTAGGCACAGGTAGCCGTAACAATGAGTTCAGAGGCAAGCATGCGAATAGGCCTCGTGATCACGACAGTAAGCAGCTTGCTTACACTGGATTCCTCGAGCTCGCGCGGCGCAATGATGCGTAAACCTGGTGTTTCCTTTCGCATTCTTTTTGCCCGCCGGGCGAGCAGGATAGGTCCAAACGTCTCAGGTAGCCAGACAATGATGCATAGCGTTACTCCGGCACAAATGAGACCTACCCAGAATGTCCATCGCCAACCGATGGAAGTCGATGTATACCCTGACACAATCGGGGCGAACAGTGGCCCCCATACCGTAGCCTACAGATAAGACCGCGTTCGGGTGATTAACAATTTTCTTTCTCTGCAGGGCTCACCTTTCTCTTTTCCCTCTTTTCTTTCTTGACAGTGGCTTGGGGAGACTTACACACATAAACACGGCAAAGGCCCTCCCTCGAGTCCTATGGTCGCCGAATATGTCCGCCAGTATCCCCGCAACAATAGCGATAGGGGCCCCGCCACAAACACCGCAGAATGTTCGAAACACCAAAAACGAGTTCCAGCTAGGTGCGAGGGCACAGGCTAGCGTAAACAGAGAGAATAGAATGAACGTGTGAATCGACAAGTCCCGCCGCCCGAAATGCTCTGTCAGAGGACCCCAGATTATCGGACCGAAGATGTACCCTATGAGAAAGACACTGATGGGAAGGGCATTCGCCGTGGTTGACGATATGCCAAACTCGGCTGTGATGCTCGGAACCGCCATGGCGGGTAGAGACGATGACATGGCCGTATTAAGCACTAACAAGACGCCAACAAAGACGACGAAACATTTCTTGAGCTATTGGAAACCTCATCAGCACTTGCGAAGAGGGTCTAAACCGCATCTTGGCCAGGAGGCGGCAAGCTTACCGAGGACCAGTTTAGCGGGTTTTCAGGGTCGTCCACTTCCCAACTGATGACCGTGTGGTCCGTTTGGCTGTGTGTCCTAGACCTTATCTGCGAAGATAGAACGCCGCCACCGTAATCCATGGTCTCTAGGGCGTATTCAGCAGCCGCGTCTCTCGAGTTAATGGTTTCTATGAAGTCCATGTCCATGGCGTAATCTTCTTTTCGGCACGTCAGTTGATTTGTCGCCATCGTTACGTTAAGAGTGTCAGGGAAGATGGCAATGGGTTTGCTTCGGCAGAGCTGGCCACTGACCTTCGCTTTCTCCTGCGCGACTCAACGTACGGCTAATACGTGGGGATGTCATTGTGAAAGACGACGAAGTGAAAGGTGAAGATTTTAGCAATGACGATTATACAGAAAGTAATAAGTGATGACCCAGTTGACTTGACTTGGCTGGCACCATAAGATGGTGCAGAAAAGCAGTTGGATTCAAGCCACGACGACATCCGAGATCGAAATTATGCCCAAAGAGAAAGGCGAACCAAAGTCCATGTCACAGCAGGTAGGAGAGGAAAGACGGAAGACTTCATAAAAGCTATTCGGGAGTAAGCAACAGCACCAGCGGTGTCTCCATGGCATTCCAACCGGCCAATGACCAAGCTGCAACAAGCTTAAGAGGTAACGGGCATTGGACGGCAGGGCCGCTGGTCGGCGTCGGCCCCAAACCCCCGGCTTTTGAACCGATGGAGAGTCTTTGAACCATGGGTTAAGCTCGAGTCCAAGGCCCATCGGAGGATTCATGGTACAGCCACGGCCGTGGTCTTGGCCATGACCAATCACGAAGTTGGGCAGTTTGGCGGGACCGATGAGAATGAGACATCAAAGCTGGGTTGGCTGGAGTGCAGAGTTTGCGCCGACCCCCCAGTCGCCGCACCCCTCCCGTGAAGAAAGCATACGGAATACCTGTATGACCGCTTTCGGCCGAGACATGGCTCATTAAAATAAGGGCACCAAATAGCCCAGTGAGTCAGTGACAGCTCTGAGCTGCTGCTGTCAGCCAAATTCAAGCAACGTCGAAACTTGAGAGTGTTTCTTGCTTCACAATAGTAGGTGTACGTATAGTGCTTCTCAAGACACCACGGCCCGGGGTCGGGCTCAAGTGGGATGTCTCCGTCCTCGCGCCGCCGGGTGTCTCCGGCAGACGATCCGTTCGAAAAGGCTCTCGTCGAGCTGGCTGAGGGGTTCATCGTAGCTAGTGGGGTTCAAGACTCATCAAGAGTCAAGAGTCAAGACTCAAGAGAACACCGCTGTCCTTTTTGGTCATCACATCCACAGCCTACATGCAGCCGCGCTGCGCGCAGGAAGTGGATGGACTGCAATAAGTTATGGAGTCAAAAGCGGGAAGTCAAAGTTAAACGGAGTTGAAGTCTGAAGAGGATGCGGATGAAGGAAATGTGGAGACGTTGCCGAATGCCGTGCCGGCCGACCCCCTGCAGCCCGTCACTTTGGGAATCCCGTGTATGTAACTTGTTGACAGATCTCGCCAGACACAGTTCCGAGACGAATTCTGATCCTTGCATAGCAACATGCCTTCGCCGAGTAATTTGTCGCCTTGTGGCCCCCCGAAAAGCTGCCTGTCATCGGAGCGCGTCGGCTTGCCGCTTCTCTGGCCTCATGCTAGGCAGCATCGTATCGCCTCGTGCTACCTCGTAAGCTCTTCCCTCCTCCTCAGCGAATAACCAGCTCTCGATGGACTTCTCTACGCTCACCGATCACACAGACTTATAGAGCCTTGTCTCGACCTCCGATCCTTTACATGTCGATCTGTCCGCCATCTCTTTCGCAGTTTCCCCATGTATACATTGTTAGTTAAAGCTGAACTAACATTGCTGTGACTGCACACCTGTCATCCATTTCCACATGTGTTTCCGTCCCTATCTCTCATTATCGTAAAAGGCAAGTTGGCATATTAGCGGCGCGGATCATAACCGATGTCAAGGCGAATGCCTCTTAATGTGTCCTGAGTCTTGACGAACACCAATCTGCTTCTTCCTTCCCCGTCACGCAAGTTCATGGCATATGAGCGCATTTTCGTCGACCTACAATCATAGAGTTGACAAAGAGTCTCCGATTACATTATGATGCGCGTTGCAACGTTGATACCGATGAAAACCCCATAATGAGGTGTGCCACCCCCATCAATCAAGCACTCTGCCAATACTATTATGTAGGCAAAACTGAAGAAGTCGTGTACATTTCGTGCCAGTACATTTAGGTACATAGGTATGTAGAAAATTTGAGCAGGTTTCTATCCATGGGTCTTACTGAGGGTATCCCATCAAAAGCCATCTTTTGAAGGGGTATCCTTACCTGGGAGTCCTCGACACAACCGCGGGTAAGCAAGCCGCATAAGTACCTCCCAGTCTCCAGTCTCCTAAATGGGGCACTTACCCGGGGGCCTGCCTACTATTATTCAAGGGCGAATTTTGTATGTACCACAATTTCACTGTCCGTCAGTATGTACTTGAAGTTGCCACTATGTAATAAGTATTTCAAACTCCTTTGTTGTCTTCACTAGTTCCTTCAATCGTCCAATTACGAGAACGTAAATCCCTACAAACTAGAAGGACGTCAATTCGTGATGTAAATGCTGTCAGGGATGTAAGCTTTGATTGGCGACCGATTTCACAAAAAGGACATTGCTTCGTGGATCATATGCACACAGCATTCAAAGCAGGAGATTGCGATACGTTGATCGTGGTAGGAATATGAAGACTTCGTGAACGAACGCCGTCGACACCGCGTCGTGGAGCGAATTCGATATTTTACGCATTTACGAGATAGCCAAGGGAGTTCTTGTTTGCCCACAAGGTGTTTTGTATACATATAAGTGGTCAGAACGAGCCGATAAACGAGCTATATAAGTACAGCCCTAGAAACAGAGCATTCATCCCGCGGAGACCGCCATGTACGGCGCCGGGCTGTAGGAAAATAGGAACAAGGAGATGAGAAGGATTTATGAATTCAAATCAGAAACTTTTACTCCGTTCGGTCCTCCGGTACCCGCCTGCGATAGCGACAGAGCGATACTCTTCCAGTGGTCACACTCAGCCTCGAGCGTGGCAATACGGCTCATAAGATCCTCCACGTGCATAGCCTTGCGCTCACGAGACTTTCGAGCGGCGAGGGTATTGCGAGCTCGCTTCATGGCAGTCGTGTCATTGGGATCCTCGATAATAATGGGTGGTAGTGGCTTATCACGCTTGCGTGGGTTTACACCAGCTATTGAAGAGTGACGGCGACCGCTAGAAGGCGAGACGGCGGCTTTCTTGCGACTCACAACAGCCGCGTCCTGATCCACCACCGCAGAGACTTTATCTGACAACGCCTCGGCAAGGGACAAGTCAGACTTGGCGAACTGAAGATCGCTGTGGCTGGATTCATCAGGAAATAATGGATACCAAGAATCGCCGGTGCCGTCAAAGTCGACGTTTCCAAAGTTGGGAGAGGCGTCAAACGAGTCGATATCGGGAGATTCGTTGTAGAGGGATGGCGAGGTCAATGCCGTAAGAGCGGCAGAGCTCGGCGCCGAAGAGAAAGGATCCTGAACGAGCAAATCATGCGGCGAAACGGTGCCCAAAGTGGAAGCTGAACTTGAAATGCCACCACCAAAATCCATCACAGAAGAAATTGCGGGAGAGGAAAATGCCGAGGCACCACCTTCAAAGGGGGTGAACTCGTCGAGATCGACGTCTGAGATATAATGTGAGCAAGGTGGGTTTCTTGTGAATGGACCATCAAAGGGGTGAGACAAACCTGCGGCGTTCATCATCTTGGCGGCTTGACTTTGGGGTACACTGCCCGGACTCTGATGAAATAAGGGGACAGGAGGACGATCGAGATTTCTCTGCCGTGGCTTTAGAGTAGCAAAAGGTGTTGGAGATGATGAAGCGTGAAACTGGTGCGCGAAACGATTTGCGTTGACTGATAACGATGTGTTGGTTTGTCCAAATGCCTGTAAGAGCTGGGCCACTCGCTGATTTTGGGCAGCAGCGGCGACTAGCTTGGTATCCCTGCGATTGTGATATGAATGAATATGCTGGCTGGACAGCGAAGAAGGCTGATTAGGGACCGCTTGACAGGGCTGAGGGCTGTCGAACAGAACAAAATCCTGCTGATGCTCGACGGGGCTCTGGAGTTGCTGGAGTTGATGCGCGGATGCTACCGGCGGGCTTGATCGAAAGTTGGGAAGCCATATTGACTGTGAATCCGTGTTGAAGACTGAAAAGTCTTGAGCCGAAATGTTGGCGGTGGAAAAAGAATTCGAGCGATTGCTTTCAATAGCAGAGCTGAAGTCCAGGTCAACCGAAAGGTGAGCTGGGTAAGGCGAATGTGGAGTGGAGATTATGTTTGTATCTTGAGACGAAATTTTGACGGTTTCTGGGGGAACACTCTGAGAAGAGGTAGTTTAAAACATCGTTGCGGACGCCTGAGGCGATGTTTGACTTATGGACTTGGATTTGATTGAAGATTTGGGTTGAAGAAAAAAAAAATTAGAAAGCGGAAGGCCGGAAGTCCAGAGAGTTTTGTATTTCTCAGGCAGCAAAGCAGCAGGACGGCGCGCCGACAGGGGTACGCTCCAAGGCCAGATTAGCTCGGGGCATAACCCTGTGCAAGGCTAACAAATTTGCCTGTGTCGGCCACAGATGGCTGTTAAAAGAGCTCACAGGTCGCTACTTGAGCTGGTGGGCCCAACCTGTGACTCACACTGCAATTTTCTTCTTGACCACATTTGGACTCGCCGGGCCTTGGCTTCGTTGCAACTTTGCAACTTTTGCAAGCCTCCCTGGCCCAGATACCTCAGCCGCCCTGAATTCGGCGGGGCTTTTCTGGTTTTTGTTTCGTTCATCTGGAGCTGACAAATTCACCTCATTTTTATAACAACTGTCAACGCCTTCTCTCGCATGTCATCGAGATTTAGATTCTCAACTTCATCAGACAGAGCCGACGACAAGTTACAATAGCAACGTAGCCTCTGCAACGAGGCGTCTGGGATTCTTGCACAGGTATCCTCCATCCCAGAAACGAGGAAACGAGAGCCACCAATTTGTATCGTTTTCGTGGCGCACGACGAAACGGGTCCTCCCCTGCCTCACCTGAAGTCCTGAACTCGTTCAACTGCGCGTTGTCTCTCGGTGCTTCAGACGACGGGGCAAATTGTGTACTCGTCCGACAATCACGATTCACGAGGGATTACGGAGTACAGATGCCTTATTGGCTGAGAATGATTCAAGCCTTATTCTACTGGTAGCCTGTAGGAGAAGCACGAGGCAGACAGATTCATTGCTAAAAAAGCCACGACCAACGGAAACTCTCGGTGGTAGGTGATAAGCTCATGCAGGGCTAGGTAATTAACTGCATACGGAGTACAGGCTTGTCGCACTCTGAATCCCGCTCTTTTCCATGGGCGAACTTCTAACTTCTAGACCTCTCTCTCCATAAGCCCGTCGAGAAAGCTGTCAGCCTGGCGTTGAGCCCTGCGTGCGCCCATCTCTCGTCGCCGCTGGTCAATCTCTTGGCGCCGCGCCGCCTTTTGAGCTTCTCTTGCCTTTCGTTCTTCTTCAGTGCGTTGGCGCTCCTCGGCCAGGTGTGCCATTTCTTTTGCCCGTGCATCTTCATCTTTGCTAAACTTGTAAAACCCCGTGCCCTTTGTGCGGATTTCGCTGTCAGCATCGTAGTGCTTCTGTTCCGGCGGTGTCGCGCTGCGGTCTCGTTTTCTTGCGAGTTCTTCCATCTTTTCGGGATCGTCAGGGTTGAAGGCCATGGCCTGCACGGCGTCTCCATAGATGAGATTCGTCGGCGCCGCTGGTCTCGCTGACATGCGTTCCAATTCCTCTGCGCCGAGGAATCCTCGCCGTGCTCTGCGTTCGGTGCGCTCTTTTTCAGCTTTGGTCCCGCGTCTCATGCGTCCGAATTCATCCTCGTATTCGATAATCTCATTGGCTTCTTCGTCGCCATTGTCATCTGAGCTCGAACTCGAACTTGAGTATCCTTCTCCTTTCCCTTCCACGTCTTCTGCCCATTTTCGATCAAAGTCGACCAGTGGAGCGGCTTCATTCTCCTTTGGTACATAGTCCCCTCTCTTCATTGCGGCATACCGTCGCGCCTTGTCCTCCATCTTTCTCCTTGCGAGAGCGAGCTGCTGTGACTCTTCTTCTGTGCCAGCCACCTCCTTGAGTGTCAATTTACTGTCAGGTGTCGACGCTTTTCGTTCCTTTGGCTTGCTGCTTTGAAATATGTCCCCCTTGTGGTCTTTCGACGGTCTTGCGCGCCCCGAACTAGGAGCGGAAGAGGTCGCATGAGAAATGAGAGATGTCAGCTGCGCTGTGAAATCCAGCGATGAAGAGAGTGTCGTGTCCTTCTTTTGCTTCTTGGCCGGCCTCTGGCCGTACAAATTCGGATTTTGAGGCATTGCACAATGAGGTAACTTTGTTTTCCAAGAGGGTATCCACAGGCGCAAATTTAATGCAGTAGAAACGTTGTCGCAAACACAGATTTGTTGATGCAAAAGAGAAATTGAGAAGCTGAGCCAGTATTAGTGTTTAAACTCAAGTGCACCAGGTCACGTCGCTGTGCTAGTGGCCGTCTAATCTCCGAGCTGTGGTAATAGATGCCTGAGAGGTGCTGATCAAGAAGTCTCTAAATCCGAACGAAAGTGTAATTAGAGTATGTCACGACCACAAGAACCTGATAGCAGACAATGTGTTTTTGATGATGATCAGCGCACAAAGGGTTGACTTCACTAGTCAGTGGTTTACTGCTTCAGCCACATCAACTGGTCAAGTGCCTCGATGAAAATCGCGCCACATCAGTGATTCTCTCTAGCCACAATACCCCTCCACGTCACGCTAAACCCTTTCTCCCCCGCTGCGGGGATCACCTAAAAAGACCTCGACCTTCAACGATTACATTCATTACATTCAACACAAAATCTGTCCAGCATGGCCAGCACGAAGCCGATCTTCATTGCCGTAATTGGTAAGTCATGGGAAAGTCTTCAAGATCTCTCCATCGCCAACTGACGATGACATGCCACAGGCGCTGGCGGAGTGGGAAAATGCTTCCTCTCCCAGCTGCGAGATCTCGCTGTTCGACGACCTTCACCCAAGTTGAGCTTGTGCTACATCGCCACGAGCCGCAAGGCGCTGTACAACGATGATTACTCGTCTATCAACCTAGAAAGCGCCATAGATACACTGGCCAATTCACCCAAAACACCTCAATCGCTGCCCGATCTCGTTGAATATCTGACCAAGGCTCCTGGAAAAGCCATCATTGTCGACAACACGAGCTCCCAAGACGTCGCGGATGCTTACCCAACCGTTCTCAAGGCTGGCGTCAGTGTGGTCACACCCAACAAGAAGGCCTTCTCGGGGTCATACAAATTGTGGCAAGATATCTTCCAGGCCTCAGCAGCATCTGGTGCCAAGGTCTACCATGAGTCATCCGTCGGTGCTGGCCTACCTGTGATCTCCACATTGAAGGATCTTGTCGAGACAGGTGATGAGGTTACCAAGATTGAGGGCGTTTTCAGCGGCACCATGTCATTCTTGTTCAATTCATTTGCCCCTACATCCGGCGGCGGTGGCAAGTGGTCTGACGAAGTGAAGAAGGCCAAAGAGCTAGGCTATACCGAGCCTGATCCTCGTGACGATCTCAACGGATTGGATGTTGCTCGAAAGTTGACCATCTTGGCCCGTCTGGCAGGGTTGCCAGTAGAGTCCCCCACATCGTTTCCGGTGGAAAGTCTGATTCCCAAGGAATTGGAGTCATGCTCTAGTGGTGACGAATTCCTGGAGAAGCTACCGGCTTTTGACCAGCAGATGGATGAGAAAAAGGCTTCGGCAGGTGACAAGGTTCTTCGATTTGTCGGCAGCATCGACGTAGCCACCAAGAGTGTCAAGGTTGGCCTCCAGACGTTCGAGCCATCCCACCCAATTGCCGCTTTGAAGGGCAGCGACAACATCATTTCTTTTTACACCAAGCGATACGGAAGCAACGCTCTCATTGTTCAAGGAGCTGGTGCTGGGGGCGACGTTACTGCCATGGGCGTCACCGCTGACTTGATTAAGGTAATTGGACAGATTGCTCAATGAGCTTTTCGCATCAGCGATGAAAAGTATGTGCCGGTTAAAGAAATGCCTGCTCGGATACACATGGATTCGATCTCGCGGAGCAAAAAGAATCTAGGACAGGGGTGTTATGCCTTGCAGCTGGTGCGCGGCCCTGCCATCGCTGCACCTGTTGAGTGGCTGCTCGATTGTGAAGATCCGGAAACATCTGGGGACGTCGCAGACTTGCTGGTCTTGTTTGCAAGTGCGCGACGGTCTGAGATGAGCCTCCATAGCCAAAGGATTAGGTCTATAATCAGGAAAAAGACCAGAGGCAGAATTGAAATTGTGCCAATAAGGGCCTGTGAACATGATTGGATGTCAGAGGTGTGTTTTTGTTGGCCTTAGGAGAGGACTGCATACGCAAAGAGCTGAAATTGAGCGAACAATCAGTGATGTTGAGTGAGGCACCGTATAGCTCCCAACATTCCACAGTGTTGCTCGTGCTGTGTCCGGCACTGTAGTAAGCGGGATGCCATTAGTGTATTCCATCGCGAAATGTATTTGCTTGGGCAAAGATAACCCAGTTGGTATTGCGAGTAAGGACATTGAAGAGTTCAAGCATGATTGTCGGAAGCTTCAGCAAAATGCACTCCCTCTTCGCTGTTGACGTGACCGTTGTGTCATCCCACTTCGTCCCAGCAAGATTGGACCCATTGGGGGGTGGCAGTAATGCTCCTTCCCACCGCCTGCCTCATTGGCAAATGACCTTATCCATCTCAAGACTCAACCCGTGAGGCTCGAGGCGACATACTGCGAGCGAAGAAAAAATCGAAGCCTGCTCTAAATCAGCAACGAACTCTCAGCAGCGCACTTGAGGCAGACTCTGAATACGTCTGATCTTCAGGAAAATGGCTGGTCCTCCAAATAAACGGGCTCATCGGGCGAAATTCAGTCACAGTACAGACCAAGATGGCGTTGCAAGAATGCCGCGAAAGCGATTTTACCGTCAAAGAGCCCACGCCAACCCTTTTTCAGACCACACCCTCGAATAGTAGGTACTCGTATTCAAACTATTCCGCTTATTATGTATACTGACTAGCATCTAGCCCTTCTTCGCCGCAAACGATGGACTGGTCCTCATATTATCCGGCCTACGCTGTGGAAGGCACATCAGAAGACTCGAACAAACCGGTACAATTGAAAAAAGACATAGAGATCGTCGATATCGGGTGCGGCTTTGGTGGTCTTCTTGTCGCATTGGCGCCTCTACACCCTGAAACGCTGATGCTGGGTAAGTTGACAATCGTCTAGTCGAAAGGTTTCTCCGCGGGGTCAGAAACATGCTAATGACAAGGTGGTAGGTCTCGAGATACGAACGAGCGTGACGCAGTTCGTCCAAGAGAAGATTTGGGCCCTACGCGAACAGAACGGCGGTACTCTATATCAAAATGCGGCATGCATCCGCGCCAACACGATGAAGTTCCTTCCCAACTTCTTCAAGAAGGCACAGCTCAGCAAAATCTTTATTTGCTTCCCGGACCCTCACTTTAAAGCCAGAAAGCACAAGGCTAGAATCGTTTCGACGACGTTAAATTCAGAATACGCGTACGCACTACGGCCTGGGGGCATTGTATACACGATTACTGATGTGGAGGCTCTGCATTTGTGGATGGTGCAACATCTGGATGCTCACCCTTCATTTGAGCGTGTTTCGGAGGAAGAGGTGCAAGAGGATGAGTGTGTGAAGGTGATGCGGGAGGAGACGGAGGAAGGGAAGAAGGTTGCAAGGAATCAAGGTCAAAAATTCGTGGCTTTGTTTAGGCGGTTGGAGGATCCTCCTTGGGAATAAGATAGGCAGAACGACGCCCTGAACCACTACGTGAATAAGCAAGTAGATGTTGTAGCATTGGTGACTGTAATGGCACATTACCCGGGGTCCGGTTGTGCTGTAGACAATGTCTGGCGACTGTCAAATTACAATTTGGTCGGCATCATGGCCATCAGAAGTAAGAGGCCGCGCTGTCCAACGCATGGCACTGATGCCACAATTCGCAGCTTTGCCTTGCTGCCATAGGGTGACGTAATGTGTTGACATTGGGTGTCATCGTCGCAGCAGCTCCAGTGTTTGCGGTTCTTTGCGGTGCATTGTTGCCGGCTTTGGCTGCAGTTGAAAGTTCCACGCAGAGTCCAGACTCCAGGAGTCCAGAGTGCAGACCCCTGGTATTATATGTATGTATACGGTATACCCCTGGCCTGGGCATTGAAGGCACTAGACAGTTCTTGGAAGTTGGGGTGGTTGGTGTGTCGTCTTTGTCTGCTAGCTCCCACACATTCGCGGCCTCAACACTCGGTTGCCTCGACTTGTCTTTCCATACTTCTGATCAGGCAGACGATGCAGCCTCATCGAAACGAGTTCTGGCCATGGCCCTGAAACGACGCGACTTGGCTATCGCTGCTTTAGCCGCCTTCGTTGCCTGGAGCTACCTTGTCAGCTGGTTCCCGGTAGTGCGCTGGGCTGGGTACGCCTTTGTCACCGGCATCCTTCTCACCGTTCTCGCAATCGCCGCAACGGTATTATTGACGACGCAACGGCCTGTCCATGAATCCTCGCAACTTCCACGAGCGTCCGTTCTTCGCGCCAGCCGCTGGAAGATAGAAGTCTCTGCCTTGAAGAGACGACAAAAATACGAAAAGCAGTCTCTAGAACTCGGACAGTCCCAGCAGGTCGCCAAAGCTGTGGATGGCCTCCTCGACTTGATCCTTCGCGACTTCGTCTGCAGCTGGTACTCCCACATTAGTCCGAACCCGGTATTCCCCAACGAAATCGACCGCGCGGTACGCTCAGTCATTGCCAACCTACTCGACTTACTGCGAGACAAGGACCTAGCCGATATCGTGACGAGTCGCCTAATTCCTATCCTCACGGCGCACATTCGAGACTTTTACGATGCAGAAAAGGCTATAAGAGGCAGGAAGCTGAACCGGTCTGTGACCGAATCAGAAGAGCTGGACTTGGCCATTGCCTCAAAATACAAAGATGGGCGCTTGCACGCGGCTGCATCGCTTTCCTCGCCAGACACCAAAATGGTGCAACAAGATTATCTGCGATCTCTCGTTGAGCGACTCATGCCCAAACTTTTACCCGAAAACATGCTGGCCAGTCGCTCCGTCTCGACAATCATACGCGAAATAGTCAGCTGTGCAGTTCTCTCCCCAGTTTTCCAGTTGCTCTCGGACCCAGATACGTGGAATCAAGCCATGGAGAATTATGGTCGCACCATGTTGCAGGATAGGTCGACGGTTCGCAAACTTAGAGCCGCGCTCGATCAGCATGCCTTACCGATTCCTCAAACTGCGAGTATGAAATTGGCTCCTCGGCTTTTTCCTGGCGACAGCGAGCGTAAATTCGAAAAGTTCATTCGCGGTGTACGGCAAGTCAACAATTTGTCGGACGCGCGACGAATTCGCAGTGAAGTGGCCAGTCAATTGAAGCGGGATTGTCTGCAGGAGAACCAGGACCCCATATACTTGAGACGCTTAGAAATGGGCAAGCGAATTTTGGATCAAAAGGTGCAGCAGCTCGCCGCTGGTGGTGATCGCCAGCCCATCCCATTCGACACCAACCCAATCCCCAGTACGACTACCTCTAGACTGGAGAATGCCACTCTTGTCGAACTATTGAAGGATTCGTCTGGGCTGTCTTACTTTATGGAATACATGGAGCGTCAGCGTTTGATGTCTTTGGTACAATTCTGGCTGGTTGTGGACGGATTTCGAAACCCATTGGAGGATGACGGCCTGGAAGACGAACACCACGCTTTCACTCTGCCCAAGTGGTCTGAGCCAGACCGACTTGACTTGCAGCAAATTCATCAGGCCTACTTATCGAAACCGGAGCTCCACGTGCCCGAATCCTCAAAGCGTGAAGTTCGCCGGTTCCTGGAGGCTGGGAAGTCTGCCACTTCGCTTCAATACTACAATGCGAGGAAAGCCATACTGAAGGCTCAAAGTGCCGTTCTCGAGGAGATGCAGTCCCAACACTACCACGGCTTCAAGAAGTCTGACTTGTACTACAAATGCCTCGCATCTCAGGAATCATCCATTGTCGCCACGGCCCCCGCCCCAATACCTCCAACTCATGCCTATGCTCCTCGAACGGCTCAATCATTTCCATCGAAACCGAGGCCTGTTTCCCGACTTGCCACATCGGCTTCGAGTCAAATTACGCGAAGAACTGGTTCTGCAGTGGACCTTCGTGGTCACGACAAAGATGTAGGTCCGTTCATCAACCACCGTCGATCACTGGACGAAACTGTCTCAACACCCTCACCCTCGTTGGATGAATATGACGCGGGGAATGATGGTCTGATAGATTCAGTGCACAGCATTGATCAGGAGCAAGCTCCGCGAATGCCTCCGGACACAAAGGTTGTGGAGGCTGTGGAGGAAGCTCTAAACAACATCATGGATGACGAACGGCCACAAACGGCGGCGGCTCTGAGAGCTTCATTGTTTGGAGACGCGGACGTGGGCGACGCCGACACAAGTCTTCTTGACGGCAACGACCGGAGCTCTAATCAAGATTCTCTGGACTCGTCGCGACCTGTCACTTCTGCCAAAGACCTAGAAAAGCCGAGTCTATCGTCTCTAGGACTGGTCAGTCCAGCATCAAGGATCGGAGTCTTTGTGGATGATGACTTATTTCAAGACGAAGACAAAGGCCCCACTGACGAACGCGATGACGATGCTGGCGTCAGCTCTGTTGAAAAAGACGACGAGGACGAGGTTCATGAGGCCGCGCCGGGTGATCTGGGATTGGCTGAAGCAATTACAGCGCTTTCCAATGACATAGACCGTCTGTCCGCACAAGAAGCCATCATCGACTCGCTGACCCGTAAAGCTGAGCTGACCAACAACACGTCGGAGCTGCGAATCCTCCGCAAGTCGAAAGCGAGTTTGCAGCGAGAAGTAAGACGCAAAGAGCTCCAGCGTCAGCAATATGTCGTACAAGAGAGTGACAACAGTCTCTACGGCCGTTCGACAATCAAGATCAAATCGATACAAGTAGGCAGGGAAGAAGACGGGCGGGAATTCGCCATGTATGTCGTCGAGGTTCAGCGGAATGCGGGTGAGCAAATGCCAGCTGCCTCCTGGATAGTCACGCGACGATATAGCGAGTTTCATGATCTACATCAGAAGTTACGATCTCGCTACGCCTCTGTTCGAAGTCTTGATTTTCCCCGACGCAGAGTCGTCATGAAGTTCCAGAGCGAGTTCCTTCGCAAGAGAAGAGAAGCTCTCGAGAAGTACTTGCGGGAGCTTCTTTTCCTGCCAGATGTGTGCCGCAGTCGCGACCTACGAGCGTTTTTGTCGCAAAGCGTCATCATCCCCGGCCAAGATCTTGTGGATCGTGAAGACAAAAAGGACCTTGTGTCGCGACTATACGACTCTGTAGCGGATGGAATGGACGATATTTTGGGCAATATCCCCGTGTTGGACCAAATCTCGGTCGCTGGCCAGAATCTCATCGCAGCAGCTACAAACCAACTGAACGCGATGCCGCTCAACGTTGATGTGGACGAGTTCCCCGCCGCCGAGGCAGAAGCGGAATTGAATGCCTTTGAGAATAAGGAACTGGAGCCTTTCATCAAACCCATCTGCGACATCTTCCTGGAAGTGTTTGAGCTGAATAGAGGAAATAATTGGCTTCGTGGACGAGCTGTGGTCGTGGTACTCCAGCAATTATTGGGAGGCACTATCGAAAGAAAAGTACGCGATAATGTCAAGGGATTGCTACAGGACGAATCACTTCTGCGCTACATCGGCATGCTTCAAGACAGCATGTGGCCCAACGGGATCTTGCAGCGAGACAAGAAGCCGAGAACTGCGGCGCAGAAGAAGAAGACGCGCACCGAAGCCAGTCTCATGCTGGCGACGTTGGTGCCAGACCTGGCGGGTAGCGTGGTGGGCAGGGTAAATGCTCAAGCGGCCAGTCGTCGCATCTTTGCCACACTGAACAATTCTCGGCTCAAGTAAGAGAAGCCACCCACGTATTTCAAGGAAGAAAGATTTATCATATGCTAACCTCTGAATGGCAGTGCTCATTTGGTTTTTACGATGGTGGACGAGATTATTTCCGTCATCTTTGACGATGTGTGACGGTGGTACATGACATGTGCGAGACGACTTGATGATACGAATAACGAGGGAAGACGACATTGATGGACAACAAATCTTGTTGGGGCTTTGATTGTGTATTGAGCGGTGTGTCTGTCAGCATGGCGTGGCGTCTCTTGGGTGGCCCTTGGAATACCCAATGATAATTACTAGAGTGGTCAAGGCCTTTTCTCATTTCCTTTTCTTGTGTAGCCTTGTCCGGGAAGGAGAAAGGCACGACGGGGGAAGAACTTGGAAGTTGATTCATGTATGTGATTAGTAATATGTCCCGATGAGGAGTATATACCACATGGTAGACATGTCCACGGCTGCAGTGTTACGTTGCGATCCACTCGATGAGAGGTATTAGGCGCCTTATCGCGACAACGTTCACAATGCTCGAAGTCAGTGATTTCTTTTCGCGCACTGCGGGTATACAGTATGTATCTGTCCTGAAGGTACCAACCTCTCTGACTCGCCACGTCGAATTGGAAAACGTGGAACTGTCTTTATCTTCATTATGACACTTGACAAAGTGATACAATCTCTTGCAAAAGCATCAGAGTCTTAAATTCCGCTTGGGTTGCCATGTGGCTAGATCGACGACCTGCTTACTGCACAATACCAGGTACAGAAGTGCCAAGGCCCAAAGCCCAGATGCATGGGTACAAGTAGGAAAGTACAGTGTGCCTGGTAACATGAATTAAGCTACATTCGGGCATTGTCTCGTTATGCCCCACATTTACCATGTTTCATGCCGCTTGCCACCGCTTTCTTCAGCCGCAGTGTTGTAATATTGGTCTCGTGTCGAGCTGGCAACCTTCACCAAGTTCTCCTCATTCACACTCTCCGCAGGCCACGCACAATCGCTCTCAGCCATCGGTCATCCATCGAGCAGTTTCGGGCGACAAGATCTAGCCTGTCTGCTGGACTATATTGTGCTGCTTCTGCTCTCTCATCACCGTTTGCTTTGGGCCATTCCTCGGACCTGCTTATCGCGCTTCCCCTGACTGGCGGCCTTTCCTCTTCCTTCTTTCTGCTCCTGCGGCGCATTCAGGATTATATCGAGCCTCGCAAGCGATCTTAGCTGCCACCGCCATCATGACTGAGGTCTCGAATACCAGGCTCTATCTGGGCAACCTTCCTCGCAATGGTCCATAAACACCTTCAGTCTTTCATTATCCGCCTTACCCCCTTGGACCCCAACTGACTCGCTTTCACGGCAGCTACCAAGGCCGACATCGAGGCACACTTTGCGACCCATGGCACCGGAGAGATAACAGACGTGAAGCTCATGAATGGATTTGGCTTCATCGAATACAAGGACCCGATGGATGCCCGCGACGTTGTTCCGGGTTAGTCGACCCCTCCTGTCTTGCTCCATATGACGCCCGCGCCCTGATGACCAGCCTCGATTTATTCCTTGGACTCTGCTAACGGGCGTCCCTGTTCGTGTCGCATCTTCTCTGGCTGCAGCTTTTCGTACGTACCACCGCCCCATGACAAAAGAAAATCTTTTGTCAGTCCGGCGCCTTCGTGCGCAAAATCCAATATTCTACCAAGCACAGCTGACCGTGCGCGTGTAGACGGATCCGATCTCATGGGAACACGCCTCACAGTCCAATTCGCTCGTGGACCCAGAGCCAGAGAGGTTGGCTTTCATCAGATTCACGAGCGTGCTCCACCACGACCTCGACGAACCGCTCACCGGATGCAAATTACCGGGCTCCCTCACGAAACCAGTTGGCAGGTCTGTCTCTAATTCCCCGCTTATTACTGGACTCCTTGGAGGAATTTCTTCCCATCTGTGTGACTTGGATTCTTCTTTCCTGTGCGATGTTATGGTCGGCTGAGATTCGACACCATGTTGACCTGTCCTGCGCCCTTTGTGTAATATGGATCCGGCCTTTACCTCAGATCTCACCAACACGTTGGGAGGGCGGGTGCGAATTCTTGATGTCGGCCTGTTTTGGTCTTTTCTTGTCTCCTCTACCCCACTCGACGCTCTTTGTGTTCAACCTGTATGCTGCACAACGGAATGCCGGATGCTGGATGGGACCCGTTGGGCAACCAGTGCCTTTCTTTCTCTCGCTTGGCGTCGCGTGAAACATCAGAACGGCTACTTCTAGCTAGGAACAAGGACTTACGTGGCCTCTCTGGTTATAGGACCTGAAAGACTTTGCGCGTCAACCCGGACTTGACGTGGTGTACTCGGAAACGGGACGCGATTCCAACGGCAGAGGGTGAGCAACGTGCCATGAAGTCGTTTGCTGTGTGCACAAACTGACGGGGATCCCCATTAGTTTTGTCGAATATGAGACTGCCGCCGACCTGAGGACTGCCGTGGAGAAGCTTGATGGCCGTGATTTTAAGGGCAATCACGTTCAATGTGTGGCTGATGTAAGTCATTACCAAGCAAGGTCTTCTTGGCCCTCACTCCGGAAGATCTGCCTCTGACGTGTAGACTGTTGCGATGATACAGACGCAGCCTGATATTCCACACCATGGACGCGGTCGTTCTCGCTCGCCGGGCGGTGGAGGTGGCCGACGTCATTACGGGGCTCCGCGGTACGACAACCATCATGATCGACGTGGTCCGCCCCGAGGTGGCGGTGGAGTTGGCGGCTATAGTCCTCGCCGTGATGCTGGACCCTATGGTGGCTATCGTGATCGAAGCCCAAGGCGCGAGTACTATGATGACCGTACTCGTTATCGCTCTCCACCTCGCGGACCGCCTCCCATTGACGAGTACGGCCCCCCTCGAGGCGTGGGGCGTTATGATGAGCCGTACCGACGGGAATACGTCCCCCCTCCCGCTCCCGCTGATCCCTACGTGAATGGTCGGCAATATGACCGACCCCCGAGGGATTTCCCTCCACGAGAGCCGGCATACCCACCCCGAGATGGATACACTCGCGAGTATGATCGAGGTGGCAGATACTGGTAAATTCGATTCACCTTTACTTTGCGGTCTTTCTAGACGTTTTGAGCCGACCGTTTGGTAGAGCTCCATTGCACCTTTGGCGAATGCGGTCTTGACGAAGGTGTTAGATTCCAAACCCGTCAGACTTTGGCTGAGCGGCGGCAAGCCTAAATCGACAGGCGAGTGTAAGTGACTCAGACGGCAACCGAGCAGGCAGGCATTTCAGACTCGAAATGGAGATGTGAGCTGCTTGAGGAAGAGAGGGTTGAAGGGGCCAGTGCCTAGTTTGAGGATGCATTTTCCCCGGAAGCCCAAGACCTATTTCCGACGTCGTCCGAGTATGATGTCCTCACGAACGGCATGACACCACGGATGGGAATGGAGGTGTCGACTCGCCGTACGGTGGACGATGTGGACGTGCCATTTACGGCAATGATTGACCTCTGCGCGTTTTGTTGTTTTACGTTGATCGAAGTTCCTATCACTTTTGCACAAAAACACGAAAAAGGAAAAAAAACTCGAGAGCAGGCCTACTCCTGTCGAGAGATTTGTGTTGAGCGACTACGGGATGTACGATTGTCAGAAAATCTGTTTTGCTTGTCTCTCTGTTTGAGTGGATTTGGACTGTTTTCATACAATACATTTTAGGGCGACCAATTCATAATATGTTGTCGCATAGAAAGGGCAGTTTGGGTGGCCAGTAATTGATACATTCTTCATGTCAGCGCTCAGACTGTTGCTACTCTGCATTCAGTCCCGTGTGTGGTATTGCGTTCATGTGTATGATGGAGGCTGTCTCAAGGATATTGAAGTGCCCTGGTGACAGATAGTGGCGCCAGGAATGAGAGTTGAAGAGTGGTATTTCGGTCTAAACAAAAGTAGTTGCAATAACAACAGATATCTGGACTCATTCTCCGTAAATGAAGAAGAAGAAACAAAGGAAAGACAACAGAAAGAAAAGAGAGAGCGGTACACATCCTGTCCTTATGTCAAGCTGGAGCGAGAAAACGATTCATTTTTGTTCCTTTTATTATCGCCAGTCCATCTATCCCCCACTCAAGAAGCCCTCTAGGCCGTCTTCTTCCACTGCCCATAGATACCAATCAAGCTACCCAGAGTACCTGCCAGGCCAACGAGGCCATCGTCGAGGCCGACCCAGCCCAGAGCAGAGGCCGGGATAGTGAGATCACAGAGATCGGACATGAGTTGGAGGTGGCTAGCAGAGCGTTCACTATAAAGAGAACGAATTAGATTCTTTGCCCAAGTAGCTTACACAATGGCTCTCATGATGCAATGAAAAATTGAAACAAAGGGGACAAGGGGGGTATCAACAGAATCACAACAACAACAACAACAACAACAACTCAAGAGAAAAGGAAAACTCACAAAGCAATCCGCTTACTCTCCACCACCCCCTCCCCATCCTTCCGATCAATCCTCGCCTCCCGCTGCCTCAGCCGATACTGCACATACAACTGCGCCGCCGCACTACACACCAATCCCGCCGCCCAGAACCGATACGCATGCACCTGCACCTTCTTGGCGCCCTCCCAGCCGCGTATCCCCGCCGCATCAGGCACCGTCGCCGCATCAAGCGTCAGATAGCCCGCATAGCCAATCTGTCTCCCCACAGCCGCATATCTCAGGAAAACATCACGGGGATTCGCAGCCGTCGCGACAACAGCGGCTTTGAGATGCTCAATGTTTTTGCCGACGCGGAGGATCTTGCGCGTGAGGCCGAGCTGTTTCTTGGTGGTGGTCCAGGGGCTGATTTGGGAGCGGGTTGCGTTGGTGCGGAGGAGGTACCAGGCGTAGAAGCGGGCAAAGTATTGGATTGTGCGGAGGAGTTTGTCGCGGCCGGTGGTGGTGGCGATGAAGCGGAGGTAGTGGGCTACGGAGGGGTGGTGGACGAGGGTGTCGGCGACCATGGCGGTGTTTTGTTTTGCGCGGGATGTTTTGGTTGTTTGTGTGTGTCGTGTTCTAGGCCGTCGTTCGTTTGTAGTCTAGTTTGTGTTTGATGTGTGGTATGTGTCGATGGGCGAGGGTAGGTAGCTTGTTGTTTTGTTTGGGATGCAAAATATGAAGTCGAGTTCACAGCACATGCCGAGGTATCCTTGATGATTGTACCTTGGAAGTTGGAATAAGTGGGGCCAGGGCGCGTGAAAATGCCACGGCGGAGAAATCAAGCTCCGATGCGTTTTTCTGGAGTCACTCTGGATTCTGCAGCGCCCCCCTGCCAGGCTTGCCAGCAATCAACTTCCTCCCCGGGAAATCCTCTTGCACGGGGAAAGGTGGACACTGGAGGCTCCATACGCCCTGGTCTTGGGGCGGCTTCCTTCTGATGGGGTCCGGGGGAGAGAGGCGAGACTTGCTGGCGGATGCGCATATGATAACTTAATAAGGCGCTCCTTGCTGAATATCCATAGGGTCAATGGTGGCTCTAGTATCTACAGACTTTCACATGCTTAACATACTTTCGTTCTTTGGTACATATGTACCTATGTACATACTTACAAGTTACGTGTGTAAACCCCGTCCGTGCACGATTCCATATGTACCCCGCGCTTTTTCCCCCACTCATCAACCGTCCGAGGTTAGGCTAAGGTTAGTCTGCATCGCGTTCCCCCCGCAGCGGCCAGCATCCAGCTCCGACAGCAGCCGACGAGATGATCACGAGGACGTCAGTCTTCGCGTTGCTTGCTCCAGGAGATGGGCCTTTAGCGAGCTGCCCTATGTCAAATTTACTTTCTGTTCTTTTTCTACTTGTCTCTGCTCTTCTTGTCGCCTCTATCTCGTAACTATCATTTGCTCTTTTCACTTTGACTCAACTTCTTACGTGTTTGCGGTTATCAATAATCACATTCATCCCCTCGTCCGACGTCTCGACTCTCCCTAAATCAACATACTTCCTTTCCCGGCGAGAACAATGTCGGACAATGGCAATGGCGAAAGGGTCAACACCAACATTGTCACGTTGACCCGGTTCCTCAATGAGGAGCAGACGAAGCACAAGGAGGCCAGCGGTGACTTCACGTACGCATCTGATATCTTGCCATTCTTGCCCTTCTTATGTGCCCTTCATCTAGCACCCTTTCGATTTCAAGAATCAAAGTGCCACATGCTCATCTTCCACAGCCTCCTCTGCCATGCGCTCCAATACTCCTTCAAGTCCATCGCCTACTACATCCGCCGCGCCACACTCATCAACCTCACCGGCCTAGCCGGCTCCTCCAACACCACAGGCGACGAGCAAAAGAAACTCGATGTCATCTCCAATGATCTCTTCATCGAGGCCATGCGCTCCTCCGGCAAATGCGCCGTCCTCGTCTCCGAAGAAGAAGAGGACGTCATCTACTTTGACAGCGCCGATGGCGCCCGCTACGCTGTCGCCTGCGATCCCATTGACGGCTCCTCCAACCTCGACGCCGGCGTCTCCGTCGGCACCATCTTCGCCATCCACAAACTACCCGATGGCTCGCGCGGCCGCAAGGAAGACATTCTCAGGCCGGGGACAGACCTCGTTGCCGCTGGCTTCACCATGTACGGCGCCTCGGCCCAGTTAGTCCTCACCATGAAGGACAGTTCCGTGAATGGCTTTACCCTCGATAACGGCATTGGCGAGTTTATCCTCACGCATCCCAACATGCGTATTCCCCGCGCGAGGCCCATCTACTCGGTCAATGAGGGCAATGCGCTGTACTGGGAGGACACCACGCTGGCGTACTTTGCCTCGCTGAAGGAGGCGCAGGCTGATGGGAAGCCTTATTCGTCGAGATATATCGGCTCCATGGTGGCGGATGCCTACAGGACGCTGTTGTACGGGGGCATCTTTGCGTATCCTGCTGACAAGAAGAGTCCAAAGGGCAAGTTGCGCATTTTGTATGAATGTGCGCCTATGGCTATGGTTTTTGAGAATGGTGCGTTGCTTGTTTCTGCCGTGTTCCCTTTTCGTCTCCTTTTTCATGTTGTGTCTTCTATATTTCATATACACATACACACACATGCGGCCTCGCCTGCACAACATGTCAACATCTGCTGACCTCACCCGCAGCCGGCGGCCAAGCCATCGACAGCACCATGAAGCGCATGATGGAGGTTGCTCCCGAGCATATCCACGACCGGTCTGGCATCTTCATGGGCAGCTACGACGAGATTGAAAAGGTGAAGAGCTATCATCAATGAGGTGTGCAGTCAGTATATGCAAATAAGATGATACAAGTGTATAAATATAGCGAGTGTTGATTCATGTAGGATTTCTTGCCATTTGGCGAGGCTGTATATGGCCAGGAGCCAGAAATCTGGCATCATGAGGCAATTGAATATGTACATTGCCATTTGGAACTTGGATGATGATCAATGGATAACTACGGCCAGTCTTTTACTAATCATCTAATGTGTAAGCCATACGCGTAACGCTTCTAGTGGATGTCTTAGCAACAGTAAGTTACAGACTTCTGACTTGGAGAGCTTGATCGTAAATGAGCATAGCCATTACGGTAACTTGACTATCAAGCTTTGAATAGCAACGTTTGTCTGAATGACTCATATTACTCGTGGGTGAAACGTTTGAAAAAAGTAACCCACTATATAACTTTTTTCAAACGTTTCACCCACGAGTATCACATATAGCTGCTAAGAAAAGAAACCAGTGAATCGTCTAAAACATGTCTTTAAGAGAGTGTCTGGCAGGAACAGACCATGGACGTAAAACTCCCTGGGTCTACAAAACGCACCATCTGCCCATCGTCATCGAGATGAATGCATATAGTCCCCCTTTGCATGACCGCACGTCAGTCGTGTCTAAGATGTAAACCCATCGGCATCCCATCCTCTCCTTGCTGTACTTCTTACTCACGTTCAAGTAATCAAGCTCAGTGACAGATTCTGAACTATCGAGCCCTCTTCATGACCGGTCCACAAAGCCCCTCCCCCCTCCTTCTCCCCGCGTTCCCTACCCATCAATCTCAGCCTCACACTACCTCCCCTCACCACAACTTAGGCACCAGCTTCGGCGTATCCCTCTTCCACGCCTGATACTCCTGATTATCCTTAAACCGCTTATCATGTCTCTCCTCCGTCATCGGAATCCCAGACACCTGCGTCAGCAGGAACGCCGAAAACGCCGGCGCGGTGAACGACAACGCCGTTGTAGCCAGTACGCCTGCTGGTCCGGTGAAGCCCAGCGCAATCTGGACAGGCTTGAGAGCCAGGGCGCCAGCGGCGGTAGTAGCAAGGCCGGTCCAGAGGGAGATTTCGCCAAAGTAATGCGGGAAGCGGCTGTTTGAAACGGGTTAGTTAGCTTCTTCTTCTTCTTCTTCTTCTTCTTCTTCTTCTCGTGACCTCGTCTTTGATTCTCGCTGCGCTCGCTTCTCTTTCTTTTATCCTCGCTTCGCTCGCCTCTTCTTTTCTGGGGAAACCCCCCCACCCCCCCCAAAAAAACATACCTGACTGAAAACAAGCCCTTTGCCAAAAACTGCTCCTCATGCTCCTTCTTCTTCTTCCCCTCCACCCACCGACTCTTCTGCGCATCCGCAACCGCCTCCATCGCAAACCCGCCCGCCCAGATCCCCACGCCCAACACATCCGAGAGCATCAGCCGCGGGACCGCTCTCCACGCCACAGCCGGCACAGCATTCAGCGCAAACACCGGCATCAGCATCAAAGATACCCACATCGCCTGGAGGAAGAACGAGGCCGCAAAGCGAAGAGGTTGGGTTCGTAGTTTCTCGAACCGCGGGTCGTGTCCGTCGCGGGTGATGCGGTCGAAGAGGTAGTAGCCCACTGCTCATTTTTTTAAAGAAAAAAAAAATCCCCACGCATCGTTAGTCTGTCTTGCTATTCCCCATTGTATGTATCTTATATATCTACATAATAACATGGTCGCTTCATGCCTTTTATCACTGAGGGGAGCCTGGAGGCAGTCAAGGCACTAAAAGGGGAAGGGGGGGGCATTGCAAAGGAGAAAAAACCACGGGGGGGAGTGAAGAAAGGGAAGGGTGAAGGAGGGGAAGGGAAAGGAAAGGAAGGGAAAACATACGTCTCGTAGCCCAAATCATAGCCATACTCGTCACAACAACCTGTCTCCAATTCCACGCCGCTGCGCTCCCTCCCCCAAAGGCAGCCAAAAGGCGTGGAAGCGCCGCATTGCCAACCCGGACCCGTAGCTGTGGGAGATATAAACTCAGAGCCCCCACGGCGAGATACGTCAGCGAGCCGGATAAGTCAAAGAAGCGCTCCGTGCTGGCGAGCACGCTGGGGGCTCCGGCGACGGCTTGGAGGGCAATCGCCGCGCCGACGGAGGGCACAATCGTGCGCAGGAGCGGTGACTGGAAGTTGGTGATGTGCAGGAAGTGGCTGAGGATGGACATGGTGAGCCGGCGTGTGCGTGGTTTTTTTTTTGGTTTTTTTGCTGCTGGACTGGCTGCTGCGGGAGAGGAGAAGGGAGATAGATGTGCGCAACGAGGGCGATGCTATTTGAAGGGGTGGGAGGGGAGAGTGCCTGGGTGCAATGCACGAGTCACTGTCGCAATTGCCGTCACTGGCGTGCGTTGCGACGCGCTTATCGAGTTGTCGGGCTGTGGAATCGACGTCGTGATCGCTGCTTTGGAGTGGTGACGCCATTCATTCGCGTTCCCGACGGTTGCGGGCCGATAGCCGCCACCGTGGCTTACGGAGTTGACTGGTACAAAACTTGCAAGAGACGCGCCGCATATGCCAGACGCGATAAGCGCCTTGCTGACGACTTCATTTGCGCAGCAAGCAAGCAGTGTGTGTGTGTATGCATAGGTTCTTATTTGATATCTAGGCGCCATTTTCTTGGCAATGTACAATCGAACCGCCGAGGACAAAGGTGCTACTGCCATCAAACCAAACCACAGAGGAGCCTCTTGCACCATGACTTGGTAGTTGTGGTTCTCGTGGCCAGAACCTGTCCTGCTTTCAGGTCTTCTTCCTCCTCGTCTTCATGCTGCTTGGCAAAGGGCTCATGCTTGTATGCGGAAATGGCGTATAGATGCAGTTGAAAGTCGCCGTCTTGTTTTCCAAAGAAGCTGCAAATTCGTCAGCACAATCTCTGCTAGGTGGTTTGTTATAGTCTCGCACGTACCTTCTCATCATCAAGCCGACCCTCTTGATATCCTTCAAGTTCAGCGGCGCAGCGTCTTCCTTCTCCCGTCCTCTATACGTGGCCTTGAACTGGTCCCAGGGCAGCTTGACATCCCCCGGCTTCTCAGCAACAAACTGCGCCTCCCAGGATACGCTGCTCTGCTCCCTGCCGTCAGATGACGGGGGAACCAAATCGTCCTTGAGCGTCAGGGCATATCGCTTCCCATCCGCCTTATCCGGGCCCCTGACGGACACTATGATGCCGTCGTAGTCCTCCAGATCAAGGTGCAGCTCACCTAGTGAGTGCTGCGAAGCAAAGCCTGCCCCTCCGAGAGTCGACGTATCCAGGTGGCCGTGGAATCGGGCGTGGTCGGGGCTGTCGACGGTCAGGTACGAGTGGCTGGCTCCGCCGCGAACCCGGTCATCCGTCGTGACCCAGACATCTGATACCCATGGCCTGCCACATCACGAAAAGAAAAGAAAGAGGAGAGAGTCAGAAAGCTGTTCCAATGAGTACAGGTATTGTGTGAACGATATGCACGTGGAAGTATATTTTTGGCACGGGGATGATGCATGGGAAGTGGTCAATGCATTGACGAGAGGGGGGTGTAAGCATCATGGCACTTCATCATGCCGAATCTATGACCCGATGAGGACGCAAGAGCTACATACCTGTCGCCGCCGTAGAGATAGAGAATCTTGTCGGGCATGGTAGGAAGAGGGCACGCTTTCACCTGAGATAGTCCCGCCGACAAGAGAGACAAGAAGGTAATAGAGTTGGCGAGCATGGCAATTGACTGCGTGGCGTGTTGGAACTTGGAACGAGGAAGGGTGGTGTTTTCTGCAGCAGTCTGGTTGGCTGGTTGACTGATACGCTGGCTGCTGGTTGGCTGACTGGAAGCTTGGCGGCGGACTGAGACAGGTGCGGCTGCTTTGCTGTCGATTATAAGGACACGGGCCAAGACGTAGAGAAGAGGGCCAAGAGGGCCAAACGGGGCA
This sequence comes from Claviceps arundinis, assembly GCA_018360175.1. Classification (NCBI taxonomy): domain Eukaryota; kingdom Fungi; phylum Ascomycota; class Sordariomycetes; order Hypocreales; family Clavicipitaceae; genus Claviceps; species Claviceps arundinis. The sequence goes on from SRPS01000133.1 coordinate 59,762, forward strand.
GCTGGCTGGAAGTGTGGCGCAAATCCCGTAACGCTAACGCCTGTTCTTCAGTTCAAAGAAAGTTGAACAGGAAGGGACGCCACAATCCCCTGATAGGATGCATCTCGGGAGGAGCTCTCCGTACTACCTCCTAATGTATCAGGGATTCAGCGCAAACCGGTTACACGACGCGGGGAAGGACATCCGGATATGACGGACGGACATGATGATGGACCGTGCAAATCGGTAAATCGCAAGTTCGCAACGTTCATAGCTTCATCTCCGTGCGTCGTCGGACCATCCATGCGTGCGGCGTGCCTGCTCATCTCTTTTCTCCGGCAATCCGACAATGCCGGAGATGGCGGCTTTCCTGCTGCGTTGAAGACACAGTTACAGTCTACAGAGTGACTTCTGGCGGCGACTTGCGCTTGCGCCTCCGTGACCAGGAGTTCTCATGTAATGCACTCCCGAAGGCGGTTTCGGCTCTTTTTCTGTGAGAAGCCGTCAGCCCCAAGTCTGCGTTGCCTGAGAGTCTGGCAAGTCGGTTTCGACGCGAAAATCTGCCGGTGCCGCATCATGCATGAGAGTCGAGACGTATGTACTCGGAGAACTTGGAGAACTTGGGCGCCCGCCAACCCTGTCCTGGCTTCATGCATCTCAACTTCTGAAGTCGGCTTCCATAATTTGGTACACCCCGGCACCCCGCGCTGCACGCATCTACGGAGTATTCGTGCGAAGCTTCACACAAGGAACGCCCATCGCTGCATGTTTCTTTCTCGGCCTGCAGACTCCAGAGCAGAATGCAGACTTCCCTCGCTCGCGTACGGAGTACATATGTACATACCATTCATGCATGCGTTATATCTGCACGCCGTCGACGCATCTTGATCATCTCAGAAACACGCTTTGGCTTCTTGGCACCGTCGTGGCTCCCCTGCTGCGTAACTCCGATCCCCTGGTCTACAACGAATTTCGAAACACCCCAGGTATCTGTGTATGTATCATGTATGTATGTATGTATACGTATGTAGAGCACGTAGGAATAGCTGGTCAACTTTGCACGCGGCAGACGGAAGGAACTCAAGATCGAAATAGCTCACCCGCGTTTAACTTTATGGAGCGGTAACACGAGTTCGAAAGCGATCATGTTCGGTCCGTTCAGCGTTCACACGCCGCCCTTCCCTCCGCCCCAACTAGTGGCATCCCAAGAAAGGAGAAGAAGAAGAAGAAGAAAAAGAAAAGTAGAAACCTCAGCTGAGGCGTCTCCGTAGCTCCGTAGATGCTTCGGAGGGTGTGGCATGTGACCCCTGGTCCAAGTCGACAGCAAGAAGCAAGGCTGCAATGCAACACACACCCTGACACCACTCTGCCGGTACAGAATTGAATGGACGCATCCAAATGCCCGTTTTCTTCATCACATTTCAGAATTATGCGGGGCAGTCCGTGAAGAGGACGAGTCCCGGTATTGTAGGTACAAGAGTATTTACTATTTGCCCGCCTTTTTGCGACTACCATGCACAAATGCCACCGAATTGCCACCCGGCAGCTCTTTCTCGTTTCCTCGTGTCGCATCTCCGCCATTTCGCTACTTCAATTAATGACATGTCGATGCTGTCGAATGCCGCAGTACGCGGTCAATATTTGTCGATTTGAAGAGTGTAGCAGCATTTTGATGCTGTCTTACCCCCTTGTTTACTCGTCTTTTTTATTTGGCTGTTTCAGTCTTCTTCTTCGTCTAATAAAGTGGCTGCTTGGTTTACTCCGTATGCCAGCGATGGAGGTCTCGAAGCTAATTACGCAGTCTTGAATTCTGAACTGAGACAGCCGGCATGCCTCATGTAGGTATGTATGTATGTACGGACATACATCTGGAGTCCTGCCTGACTGCCCGGGGCATGACCTTTTCTGCAGGTGGTGGTGGTCTTGTCACTAAGATGCGGAGAAGCGCAGTACATACATATATATTCATGCACAGAGTGACAGTATAGACGACTACATACTCTGAACTCTGTAGGCAGTGACAAGTGTTGCGTAACGCGTTAGCCATGTTCGAAATCGAGGCTACACACGCACTCACGTACTCACGTGCGCAACTAGGCCGCTACTTGTACATACACGATGCGTCGGCCACGGTAGCATTCGAAGCATGATAAGGTACTTTTGCGCCTCTTTTGCTTCGACGTGGGTCAAGACTACCTACCTAAAGGTACCTACAGAGACCTTCTCAACCACCACGGGCGTGCCAGCCAAGCAAAGCAGCTCGTATCAATTGCGCATGAGAGACGTGGAGCGTGGCACCCAAAACTTAAAAGGAAAGTAAAGGGCCACCAAAAGGCCAGCGTCCGCCGTCACGCGCCTCCGAACGTCGTGCATTTCATGTCCCAAATTCCCAATGCCCCAAATGCCGCTCCGACTCGCTTGTTGTCTGTGACGGTAACTCTGCGGCTTTGTGCTCTGCGACTGTGTTCTGTGACGCTCCTTTGCGACGGCCCTCGGTGACTGGACCTGCCCAACAAAGTCGAACTGCGTCTCAACTGGGCACCTGACTGAGGCTGGCACAGAGAGATATCCTCACATCGCTGAAAGGAAAGGGTAACTTGGCGGTGCCTGCGCATTGGCGAAAGATGCGACGTCCGCATAGATAGACCCGTGAATTGGCTGCCTGTCTGCCTACTACCTAGGAGGTAATCTATCTGCCGTACCTACGGCCATTTCGTCGCCCGCCTCCGCCTGTTACCCTACCTCCCTCCCTCCCTCCCTCCCTCCCGACCCGTCCGCCTCTTCTTCACTCTCCGCCGGACTGTCCCGACTCCCGACTCCCGCAGTTCTGTATGTGTGTGTAGTGTTGTGTGTGGTTGATGAGAAATCACGAAATTCATTAATCCAGGCAAAATTGAAAACATATCCTACCCTAGAAGAAGACTGCCTCTGTCCAAATTTGGCCGTTTGGGCCGAGCTAGCCGAACTTCACCGAACTTGGCCGGCGTAACTAAACCCTTCTGCGAAGCTAAAGTTAGTTCTCAGACACCAAGAACCTGGTCTCTTGGGTCTTGGTTTAGGTGTTCGGAACGACGGAACGAGTCCACGGAAATAAAGGTACACATCATATTATGTACAAACATTTTCGATAGCAAAGCAACATCACAAAAGTGATTGTGTGCTGAAGAAATTCCTTGTTACGTAGGTACATGTACTTTTGTATGTTACTCTGCAGACTCACTGGCTTGCCTCGTTTTGGCTTACAGGGGCAGAACAGGGCCATGCTACTACCGGGAATTCCAACCACACCATACGGTCCGGAGTAGTCATGGGTGTAATATGTATGTAGATACTAGAGCCGGACTGTGGACGGCGGACAAGGATGAGGTACGAACCAGTATGGAGTAAAACATGTTGCCTTGGAACAAAGAAACGAAAGTTTTTCCCAAAGAATACGTATACTCCGTAGACAGAGTTCAGAATTGGAAGCATGTACGGAGGGAACCCGAGTATGTACGTACAGTGACTCGTGAGTGAACCCAAAAAGAAACATGTCGTAATCTGTATACGTCAAGACATGCTTTTGTTTTTGGACGAACAAGGGCAGAACAAGGCCACGGTCCACCCACCATACGAATAGAGTCGGAATAGGTACATTATACATTAGGTACCTACATAGTTACCTACTCCGTAATGGTCATGGGGTAATCCAAAATCAAGGCGAACAGGGACACGCTACAGCCTACGACCCTACAGGGACAAGAATGAGACAACGACAAACGTGCCTGGCTGGCAGCCTGGAACCACCCGGGGGCCGGGGGCAGACTTGGACAAAGAAACGAAAGTTCCCCAATTATCATTGATCAATACTCCCTGGAAAAATTACTGAACTCGAGTACAGTATCATGTATGTACCTGGAACCTAAAAAGGCAATACTTATACGTCAAAAATAGGGTCATCGGCATGCAAAAAGAACCCTACAGGCTACAATGTACATACTCCATAGTCTAATGAGAGAAGGGATCATGGCTCTATCGTCTATTACACGCACATTACTGCACACCATCTATGACCTATGTACTCCGTAAGTGCATGCATATGTACGTCAAGGTATGTACATAGAACTTAGAAGACAGCCCAGCAGTCTGGTTTGCCCGCCTCCGCTTCTTTTGCCTTTGCCCCTGGACACTGGACAGTGGACGCTGGAAGCGCCGAGGCTGGAATCTGGATGGGTGCAGATGCAACTCCGAGAACAGGGTCGGGGAGTCGGGGAGTCGAGAGGGGGAGAGCTGGAGCTGGAGGCTGAGGACCTTAGTCTGGGAGGTCCCAACTCCAGGGGAAGGTCGTGCCCACTGCCGACAGTTTGTAGAGAACGTTCTGTATGTACTCTACACACTACTTTTAGTATGTGTGGACAGTGTGGTGACAGCGGTGTTGGTGTAGGCATTGTTACTTGTATCCTGTATGCTAATTATGCAGCCACAGTGCCGCACAACTCATAGATGATAGCCACATTTTGTTGTATTTTGTTCTGTACACCGACTCCATGCCATTCTCTAGAAATGCCGCCATATTCTGTATTTCGAGCTTCCGTATGACCGTGATTCCGTCGTTTCGTCACTTCGTGTTGTACATTTCAACTTATGGGCTCACGTCCTACATGTCCTGCCTCCTACGGGTACACGTTGTACCTATCATTCTACCACATAATACATATTCTGTACAACACAGTCATTGCATTGCATTGCAGTCACATTCCGCCTTTTCCCCTTCCGCCTTTCCCCCTTCCGCCTTTCCCCTTTCTCCTTTCTCCCCTGTCATCCTCGTCCTTCCATTCGTTGAAATCGTTCCTATCATCTATGTGACGTGTGTTACTCGACATATGTTCTGAGGAGTTCACACTTCACGGTTTCATGTACCTCTAGAATCCCATCGTTCACGGTGTCCACTGCCAACCACCGTCTTCTTTGGGAAACTCGCTTACCACCAGGGTCCAGACTTCCTTCTAGACTGCTTCTACACGGCTTCCATGCCTTTTCAAGCTCCTTCTCCCGTCCATGTGGTCAGCTTCAGCCTTCTAGTCTATTTTCAGACGAGCTTCTAGAACAAGATCGTCTGATTTCTCCGGGGCTCCTTATCTGGTTTCACAGTCGTCATACCCCCCCCCCTGGGCGGCGGCTGGTCCCCTCTGCCACATCAATGACGAAAGAAATAATGCTCGCTAGAATAGATATGATCCATCATTATTAGTTAAGAATCAGGCAGCCGCGTTCAAAATTTAAAAAAACACCACTAGACATGTGCACATTTTTGGGAGTGCGCATAAATCCAAAAAACCAGTAAATGACTGTAGAACTATTTATTCCACAACTATGAAGGTACCAGTGACATACCCAAAACAAGGCTCCCTGAGGAGTCGGACCATCATCGCAAATCGAGATTCGAGTCTCCCACCCAGCCACGCGAACATGCATGCCATGCCGCCTTGTCTAAATGACGTCCGTCCCGCTCATCCTGTAAATGCACCGATAACAAAAAAAGGTTGATGCCAAAGTAAACAGTGCCACAACATGCATCCGTGTAACACGTCCACGCCACAGCGCGTCCATGTCCATCGGTAGAGATTTTTCCCCTGCACCAGCGGCTGAACGCATAATTTCCCCAAGAATTGCCCAAACTCTCAGCTCTCCCCCCGGGTGATACAAGAGACATGCAACACCTCGTTCTATTTGCCGCCTCCACACCGAGGGGGGAACACACAGTGACACACTCGCAGCTTGACCTCGCATGTAACCCGGGCACCGTTCTTCCATCCGTCCTCCTGCTGCTTCTGTTACCGAATGACAGCTAGAAAAGCTCAGACAAGGCACAAAGAAGTGGAGCGCGCTGTCGCTGCTAAACACTGTTTGCGACGGACGCGTCAACATCAAAAAATGAACCTTGCCGAGAGTAGGAGGTCATGGGTGCACAATTTATTTCGTGTTGAGTCGGAATGTTGTGCGCCTGTATCAAGGGAAGTTGTGTGCGTGTCTGTTGAAGCGGTCGATATCCGCAAGACCTTGAATGCAGAGCAGTAGAAACTGACTGCCAACTGCTACATTGAGACCATGCCAGGAGACCCCGGCATCGACAGCGGCGTCGCCGGGTACTCGTAGCCAGCCTCGGAACACGCGTTTGACGTGTCATACGAGTGTGATAATGAAGGCGTCTTGAGGTGTTGCAAGTTTCGTCAGCCCAAGCACGGCATGCTTCAGGAGACGGGGAGGTGCTGGTGCTGCCTTGCGACACTCACATGAGCATTGGATGAGTCGTAATACCCGGCCGTGTTCGCGTCCACGCCGCTGCCACCGCTAGGGGTATAGTTGTATTCCAAATACGGACTCAACGTGTCCTCGCACTTGATGGAGTCGTTGAAGTGGTCTATGGCGGGAAGAGCAGAGGAAAGAAGGTAGTTGGAATATGGGTCGGCGTTTGCCATGGAAGGATATGGCTGGACTGAAGCATATGGGTCCATTAATAGCTCATCAGGGCCGGGATACGTCGTATACGAAAACATCGGTGGTGTGTGCGAGCGCTCACGGCTGTCGAAGACGGACGTAAACCCCATTTCGTCGCCGGTATCCATGGGAGGAGTACATTGACCGTGGTGAGAGACAGAGAGAGATGAATTTGAATCGGTCACTCGAGGTGTAGGTGATGAGCGACGCGACTTGTGTGTTGACTGGCGTTTGGTCTTGGAGGTTGTGCCGGACGAGTTGGGCGAGCTGTTGGTAGAGGAAGGCCAGGTTGATGGGGCGGTCGCATTCGTGGTCGTGTCGGTCACGGGAGGCTTCTGCTCCGACTCACCATCGTCTGATGAGCCGGCACGGCGCTCGAGGTCTTCCAGACGGCGCTTGAGCTTCTTGCCTGCCATGATGAAAAGGGACTGTTAGCCACTTGCCGGCTCCTGGGTGTATCATGTATGCGTGTGAATGTGCATGTGCGCACAGCTGTTATGGTCTCTAAAGCTGGACACGAGGGCACTTACGATAATTCCGTTGAGCAATGCGGTTCTGTATCCTCCGGCGCTCGGCAAGGTCTGAGATCTTGGTCCAGTCCTCGTCCGCGTGAGCAGAGCTACTGAATGCGCTGCTTGTGCCCTGTCCCGAGAATTGCCTGGTTTGTGACGGCTGTGGTGGGCTGTAGGCGTAGCCTTGTTGAGACATGCTGAACATAGACATTGCGAGTAATGGTGCAATGGCTCGCCTTGGGAAGGCCGTGAGAGTCGGAGAGGAGAGGCGGAAAGGATTGGTACAAGTGCTGCTGCAACTTGTTTATACAACGGCAGCGGCAATGGAAAAGATAACAACAGCGGCAGCAAGAGTAACAAGTCAAGACCTGTTACCAGTCTATGCTCTATACGTGGCATACAATAGAGAAAGCAACCACCAGGGAAGAGTAACGTCCACACAGAGGGAGTCGAGATGTTTGCCAGGGCAGGCAGCAACGTCGAAGGCGAGCACGAGATAGCTAAGAGCTTATGAGTGTGAGTTGAAGTAACGAAGAGTTGAAGGGCGAGCGTGTTGTCGAAGCAAAGAAGTCGGTGCCGGAAGTATATATAAGAGAAAAGGCGGAGAGAGTACGTGGTATTCTATAGACTGTAACAGATGTGCTGAACTAAAAAGCGTCAAAGATATTGAGACGGGCAAGACAAGAAGCTATGCTGGAAGGAGGCAGGATAGTGATTAATATATACCTTGCAGCAAGCATGCAACAGTGCCAACAACACAGCCGCGGATCCAAAGACGTTGGCGGCCAAACGGACCAGAGACCCTTGGTCGGCCGAGCCTAGGCCCGGGGGACAGGCACGACAGGCACGCGGCGGGAAACGGGCAGAAGGGCAGGAGCGACCCAGGTAGGTACATCCGTAGGTACTTTTCCTAGCTACTGTACATGCTGTACCTGATGTAGCTGTAGCAGGCGACACGCCCCCCGGAGCTCCTGCCTGCGCTGCTCGTTCATGACATAGGTACGCATCATTCTCATCATATCTCTACCAGTCCACAGTCCACACACTACAGGCACAAGGCACACATACATCACGCACTTAGGTATATCGACTTGCGGACGCCTTGGAGGGGGCAAACCCCATCAACCGCGTCGCTGGCTGCTGCCACCGGTCTCCAAAAGAGCGGGCATGGGGGCGGACAAGGGGTTGCATGGGGGCGTCTGCCTATCTTGCCGGTGCATGCCAACTCGACCCGCGACCCGCGGACCCACTCTTGTTGCAACGAAAGCAACGATGCAGCGACGACGACGCAGCAGGGGCCACGGGGCATGCGGGGCGGTTGTCTGGCGGTGCTGCTGGCCCAGAGACCTGCCAGCGACCTGCGACGCTCCGAGTGCTCCGAGCCGCTGCTGCGCTGCGATGCAGTGCTGCCCGTGCAATTGTCGGCGCACACGCAATGATACCGCACGGCTCCCGCATTTGACAAGTCCCGCCTTGCCCGCCTCTCCACTTACTGCCTCAGGCCTGACCCACGGGTACCATCGGAGAAGAAGGTGCTGCATGGCGGGCCTAGCAGCCTCGGCCGGAAATAGCTGGTTCGCGTCGAACGGCCCATCTCCACCCCCTCATTGCGCCAAGGGCCCAAGTCGGTAGGGCTTGGGGGGGAGGGGTGGGGTGGTTGAGGAGAATACTCCAAAGAAACACACAACACGCACAACACGCAATCACGCAGGCGCGACGTGGTACACACACTACATGGAGAAATGAGAGTTCAATGACGCACCCAGGTCATCGTCTTGCTCAAGGCTTTCCCGTACGACAGCCCCAGGCCCCAAGAACCTGGGCGGCCGGCAATGTCCATTTGCAGCAACTGTTTCGCAGCGCGGCGTGACGCATTCCCGACCTACACTCTCGCCGCCCTTCTTTTCCCAGAGAGCTCTCATCCTTCTTCCCAACTGGGTAGCTTTCTCCGTCGTCGCGAGCCATTGTTTCGTCGCACAGGAAAGAAGCAAGTACATACGTCTCGGGTCCCCTCCGTTAATCCCTTGGACAGTTGGACTTCCTTGTACGGCTTACCAATCTGTGACTGTTTAGGACACGAGAGCAAGCGACATGCCCGGTTGTATGCTCGCCACATGGGCGTCACTAGAGCAGAGATTTTGGATTGCTGATGCAACACCATCCGTCCCCAGGACTCTGCTCCGATGGAACAGGGAGGGGATAACGGGGACATTTGATCCACGATTGTTCCATGTGCCTGGGCCCTAGGCTAATCGCTTAGACTCGCTCCATGATCCGCATGCCCGCATGTCCGTATGCCCGAAAGTATACCTACATACGGAAGTATTCGTACGGATGACTACTGGAGTGGATTCTATGGTATAGACCCAAAAAAAGAGAAGCGAAAAAGCAAAAAGGGAGGAAGCTCAACGGGATGAGAAGCCAGGATGGTGGGGACAACTTGCAAGTGCCTGTTTAATTGGAGAAAACTATCCCGCCAAGAGCCCTCGGAAGAGACAAGACATCAATAACGACAAGGACGAAAAAAAAGAGCATCTTGCCGTAGTTTCCAGCTTCTCGTCGACTGTCGTTGGCATGTTCAGCTGCCGGCCGTCATCTCGATTCTCCACATACGCTTTGTAGGGGTCCTATTTTGGGCATGCGACCACGGCCTGCTCGGCGTGTATCAATCCTCCCGTGATTGGCTCCATCAAGCGCCCGCGCGGCAACTTGGCGGGCTGGCGCACTTCTGCAGCAGCCGTCTGAACCTTCCTGTATGTTGGTGTTGCATCGCATGCATCCTTGATCGGTCCGTGCTAGCCACTCTGGGCAAGCGTAGTGCGCTTTTCTAGGCTTCTTCGCCGTTGTTCTGCTTTCCTGGTCGCCCTGCCCCTTGCCTCAGCTTTCACTGCCACGCTGGGGTGGCCCTCCAGCCTCCAGGGGGCTCTGTGAAGCGCGCCGCAATGCCCGCTCGAAACGCGGAATAGAAACAAGCCGGGACTGCATCTGTCATCTGGGCACCTCTTGCGCCGCTTTGCGCCTGCTGCGCAAATGGCATCACAGCAACCCGATGCTTAGTCGAGGCGGAGACGCGCGTAAGCGACCTGGTCTTGTCTGCAGTGACCTGCCGCCGTGAAACGGTGCGGAGCGTGGTGATGCCTGGACAATGCGGCACAGTCAGTTTTGCATCGACTTTGTTTCGACATCACAATTGCCTGTCCACAAGCGTCGTTGTCTTCATCTATTTCCGATTTGGTATAGGTAATTGTAGCCCCATTTCGCTCCCGTTTCTTCGCCGTTGCGTTATGCGGTCCACGGTCCACTGCGTGTCCACTGCTCATCCGCCGGTCCGCCGGTCCGTTGACCGAGCATGCCCGGACTTGGCTCATAAAGCAACTAGTCTATTGCCTAAAGCTCAAGCGACGGAGGTGTACCTATGTACCAAGAGCTGGGCCTAGACTGGTTAGCTCGAGCCCTGCTGATCAGCCTTTCCCTGAATTTCGTCAATGCTTAGCTGCCCTGTGGCTCTTGCTTGAAGATTAAACGTCTGACCAACGCAGCCAGACCGATGCTTACACTCGGGAAGTCGGATCAACGGCACTTGGTGTCGGCATGAGATGGGTAACTCATCATGATATGTGCCTGGCCGCACATGGCCCTCATTGCTCAAACTACCTGTATGTATGGAACGAGTAGGGGCACGCCGTACGCCGCGCGGACGAATGCGAAGACCATCAGGGCGATTGTAACGAGATTTTCTTGATGGAGCGACAATGTTGAAAGATCTTTGCCTTCGTTGATCTGGCTAAAGCTGCCTGCTTGATGTTCGTGACATGACATTGCTCTCCAGAATGTGATGTGAAGACCGCATGGAGCATGGAAGTTGGCATTTGCTCACAAAAACGCACCGGAGACATGGAACGCCGCTTGTTGGAAGGTACCTAATCTACCTAGGTAGGTAGGTACCGCGTTATCGTGATTGCCCCATGTATCTGGGCAGCTAGTCCAAAAGTGGCAGGGCAAAGGCGTTTGGCGCGTTGGAGGCGTTGGAGCTCTTCGGCCCCGACGTTCGTTGCCTGTTGCTGTTGCTCCAATGTCGCCAAACTGCGAATTGCCTCGCCCTTGCGCCCCTAGCTTTGCCGCCCTCAAGCCGAGCCAGCAGGGGATTTAGAGGCAGATAGACGGCGCTGAAGGGCGCTAAAGGGCGCTAAAAGCGTTGTAACTTGTACGTTGTATGGCTGCCAGAGCAAAGTCCGCCCCCCTGCGGCAGCCGTCCTTTAGTTACCAAATACATGACTTTAGCGGTGCCGACCCGTTGGCACATTGCCTAGGAGGCTACCTAGGTAGGTACCTACCTATGTACCATTGACAGCAGGAGGGTACCTACCTACCTACCTCTAGGTCAATTGCGTTGCACTCGAATCCAAAGGTATCTCCAGTTTTTCCGCCACGACCGTCGACTGCCGTACCTCGTAGAGTGCGTCACGTCATTCGTTCCAAAGTGACAATGGATTACTGATCATCTGCCGTTGCAGACAAATACCATCGCCATCGGGCGCAATTTTGTTCACCGAGCATGGCGCTGTTGCTACATGTAGCACGCCTACTGCCAATCGCCCGAGTGGCGCAAAGCTTGTAGTGAAGGCCCTGCTCCATCGACGAGATGGTATTGGACTTTCTCAAAGCAATTTTACAACTTGTCTCGGAGGCAATTATTGATTCCGCAATCTGATGTAACTTGTCGTCCATGGCTTTGCTAGCTAGGCCAAATGAATTCGTATTGCAGGTATCAGCCTCCATCAAGCCAAGGGAAGAACGAGGCATCCTTCTGATTGGCCTTGTTGATGTCGATTGAGGCAAACGTGATGCATGTATCACGAGAAAAGTGACCAAACTTTGCATAGAATATGATGGATAAAGAAAAGCTGGGTTTTTTTGGATGTTCCGGATGTTTCGCACGGGTTAAAGGGTTGAATGTTTTGGATGTTGGGGGCTGCACCGCATTCGCAACGAGGGCACATGAGCAAGCTCAGGGATGATGAGAGGTGGGGCGCAGGCGACCGGTCGTTCTTTCCCCCACATCTCAACACATCTCAAACGAGGATTTTGTGAAATGAACCTCAAGACCTTGACTGTGGATAAAGATTGACGATTCCATCATTCTTCATTCATCATGCATCCTCCAAAGTCAATCTTACACTTGCCCGCAACGAATCCTGCTTGTATCGATAATCTTGATCCGGAGCCGACAGTTTCAAGCAAGCACATGAGCACACACATGCTGCTGCCAGACTTCTTCACGAAACCACATATCGACTCGCAAAAAATACCACAAGGACAAAAAGGTGCCCAGTCAACGGTACGAATAAGAATGGACCTTCTGGGCGAAGCGGCATGGCACACGTCAACCAATCGTCGCAAGCACAATCACCGGCATCCATCATCCTATCATCTAGGTACAGTATGTGCGCTGCACATCCAGCCAGCAGCCAGGCTAGCAATTTAGTTGCAGCTTCTCCGAAACGCACATTCCAGTGGATAGGGCTGAACAGTGAAGAGAGGTATGGCCCCGTCTGGACATGGCTGTCATTACGTATCCTGTTTAGGCTTTGTCGGTCACAATTTCGATGCTCAAATGCAAGCTGCCAACGCGAGTCCTGAATGTAGAATTAAGGCCAGCAAAGTCCTGCCTTGGGACTGTTAGGCGATGTTGGACAAAAGATGAGATCTACCAACACATCGGCCAACTGCGGCAAAACATGGGTCCCAGGCGTGGATGCATCTAGAGAATGGCCTGGTGCAAATACCTACCTACATATGTAGATGGCGAGCGGCGTGGCGTTCCCAGCGCAGATCCTCACAAGGCGCCTGTCACGCTTTTTCGGAAAATACGCAAGGGCACAAAATCACGAGGCGGCCAAATCTAGGACGCTACTGCTCGTCTTTGCATGGACCTGTGGTATATTGCGTCCAACGCTGGCTGCATTGAACTGATCTTGCAACGACAAATGCATCGAGAAATGCATGTGGTCGGACTTGCGACCCGACAAGCAGACGCGCGATGCACACACCCCTGCCATTGCTTCATGTTACGTCCACAATGCCCGCCCTTTCTGGCAGAGGCTTGATGGCTTTAGGGGGTCGAGTAGCGGAGAAACATGGCGGACTGTAGCCCCGATTGCCTTTATTTACAGTCAAGGGGCGGTAGGCTTGGAAGGGCTCGTGGCCGATATACTCCCGATTTACTTAGCCAAATGAAGTGAACTCGAGACGAGAGCGTACCTATTTTTCCAAGGCAAAGACTCGGCCGGCACTAACGTGAGTTTCCGATCTTCGATGCTTTCGTGAAAGAGCTTTGCTCCGTACGTACTTTGCGGTGCAATTACCTAGGTGGTGCCTAGGTTCAAGGTTGAGAGCCTTGGCGGCAGCATCGATCCTCATTGGTGAAGCCGCAGATTCTGTCCCGCAAGTATTATTGCAGAGGTACATGTACCTAGTGAATCAATGAGACAAGAGACAGAGGTCGCAAATGAGAAGAATTAAACCTCTTCTGTCTGGCCATATGGCGAGGTCTTTCACGTCTAGTCACCGCCAGGTTTCTCGAGTATTTGTCGCATCCTGCCTTGTTCCTGATGGTTTTTCAATGATGGCGCCAAGGAAGAGGCGAATTCAGGAGCCATTGGTGTAACATGAGAAGCATAAAGCAACCTCGGAATCGCGTATCCGCGTTCTGGCCGAATTTGGACTTTACGAGGCTGCACCATCAGTTGTGGAATGCCGGTGCCTCCGCGCATCTCGAAGCCAGTGAAACTTCAGGGCGTTTTGTTTCTCTCCCACACCAAGGTCATGCATATTTTAGAAATCCCGATCATCTTTTTACTTCGTCATTTTATTCTTTGAGAGTTTGGGATATAGTCATGGGGCTTGCTAAAATACGCCCCAAGACTCAAGAGTCAAGACACACCTCATGATGGATCCGTCAATACAACAGTGATTTGCGCCAGATTCCCTATTGTATCATGTATGTATGTAGGTATGTACATGGCTCCCCACTTACCTGGTCGGTGGGTAGACGCAGTGAGTCACAACTTACAAGCCCAAGAATGCGAGTTTGGTTTCGCGGCACTTGTTTGCAGGAAAACAGGGCACAAGTTGCATTCGGATCTGGTAAGAATCGGGATCGCTCTCAATGCCGATACCTGCCGAGCAAGGCAAAGTGGTGTCAGTTAGCGATGAGCAGCAAAACCAACGTTGACTCGACTTTGAGATTGGAGATGGTCAAGTTGTGCAAGTCAGATGGACCAATCGGGCAGGTAAAGAGTCTTGGTAACGACGGCGCCTCCCGACCGGCAAAGGGGACGCGATGAGTCGAGTCACCACCACCGCCGTTGGGGTGGGCATTGCAGAGGAAAGTCGGAAAGCAAAATGCACAGAATGCTGAGAGAACAATTCGTTGCTATGGATTGCGCGTATACATACATATGTACTTGTTGCTAACACTGCGGTGCAACGCCAACCACGTTTCACCTGCGGCCCTTTGCCGAGGTTCCTTCAGAAGTTCAGTGTCGTGTTCTCTCGCCTGTCTCGGTCCCCAAATTGGACCTGCTTGTAGGGCAACGTGCATACATACCTACAGGCTACTCCGTACAGCAGGCTACAGGCTACCAGGCAGGAGAACCCGACACGCGACATGGGAGGGCCAAAGGGGTACGGAGTAGAAGAGAATGCCCATGTTAAGGGGAAAGGGGGTCCGTCCGACGGGAACAGAAGTTTGATGCAACCCCCTCCCTCGTCAGGAAATCTGCCGCGCGCTTCAACCTTGTTCTGGTTAATGGGTAAAAGTGGACCGTCCCCTCTTCCAGTGCAACGTCCGATGGCCCTGACCAGGTCCACAAGTGGGTACTCGGCCGGAGCCTGTTCCGACGTCGTCTTGATAAGCAACGCTCGGGCATCTCGCTGCTCACTCGCTACTCATTCTCTCTAATCAGATACAGCAGCTGTCGCATGACTCCACCGACGATGGAGCAAGGGACGAGGCTGGCCTGCATGTTCAACTTGTTTTTTACACGCGGGTGAACTATTCCCTGGATCGAGGTTTGTAGATCCCGTCTGAGACTACAGTCTACGGTAGTCTACGGACTCACGGAGTCGAGCTGGTATACGACTCTTCAAAGCTCCGACGGGCGCTGCCTCTCTCTACTTGTTCTTTCTTCTTTTGAGCATGCCAGGCTGTTACCAAGAGGGCATCCCGGTACCTACATGTCCAGGTCTCCCGAAATCCTGGCACCCTGCATCCGGGCACATACCTAGGTACCTGGTATCCTGGCACTTCACTCATGGGGTGTGGTCTGAGGGTACCGAGGACCGATCATATGAGGCATTCGCAGCTAGCCCCCTGATGAATCTGGTTCCGTCTTTGGCAGGAAACCAGTCACCAACAGTGCATTCTGTTCTTGGCGATCAAATACTTGTCTAGCTTCAAGCATTGTATCAGTTGGTTCAGTTCCCCACGAAATAGACGTCTACCGTCCTACACCTCGCTGTATTCTCATACCTCTAAGCAGGGCATTCAAGAAAGTTGGTTCATTCACTCTTTGTTCAGCTAGATAGGTACATACATATTACTGCGCCTGTTGCGCCCGAACCCGTCGGCCCGCCGCCCGCCTGGTCCCCTCGGCTATCGCCAGACCATGTATGACCCAATTGTTGTTGAAGAAAGTGGCCGTTGCACGACTTGGCCCCCAAACTCCAAAAGCCGCCTATAGGCTATCGTCACTGCCACTACCAGTACATGTGTAGCCCAACAAATACTTCCTACTCGATACGTCGATTCGTGTAACGTTTGCATGAGCAGCTGTTGCCAGGGGTACCAAGCCGGGGAATTTCATGTTAGTTTTTTATTCCTATAATCCCGGACTCCAGTGGCCCTGCATTCTGTTAGTCGAGTTGCCTTGATGAGATATCCGGAATGCGTCCAAGCGAGCATACATGATACTTCTCGAGCAGTATGGTCTGTGGATAGAATGGATGGCATCAGGCTTCAAAATTCAGCCGCATCAATATTGGCCGTGACTCATGGCTTATCATCCCAATGATTGCATTCTCGCTTTGGTCAAGCACAATCATGGTGGCTCTCGACTGGCGCAAGAGATGATTTTCCTTTTCCCCAGATGATGACCACTACATGGCTCCGAATCCTACCTGCGCCGGCTTCCAACATTCCGGCTCGGGTATCATGCAAAAACAGCCAATTACTTTGTTCGGGTAGTCCAGCATAAGGACCCCTACGGCATGCAGCTCTACGTGAAAATGGCGTCTCCAAGCCATTTTTTGAACGCCCGTCTAGCCAGGATTGTGGCGTCGGCTCCGGGCGCGTCATGTACATACTACAACATGACATATGGCCTTTCTCGGGATTCGGATGAGTCAACGCGCCGCCCTGGATGATCAATACCTACGTTGCCAATTGGCCCTTGCCAAGGTTTTGCTTCTAGCAGCAGTCGTGCAAGAGAGGCTGATAGCCGTTCTCTGTGGCGTCGCTACGAAGCCGCAACTTGCAAGTCTCAAGAGAGAGAGGCCGTTGCCAAGGCTCAAAAACGGAGGACGGCCTTTCGAATTTCGAATAGACCTTCCTGGTCAACCGATGGGAGAAGTGGCCACATGCAGACGCATCTCCAGCAACATCTTGATGATCATTGGAATGGGCCGCTATTATCACATGACGAACCGGGTAGGCAGATCTAAACTTTCTATTCCTCATTCAACGAATAAACACTAAGACCCCGGTACCGAGTCCGAAGCTAAAATAGCCCATCACGATGCTCTTCTCAACTTCTGATGTCTGAAGGAAAGAGAAATCCTGGCGGTTCTGTTGAAAGCAACGTATATTTAGCACCCTTCTACATACACATGTCAGCCTACCTACCCTACCCGGTCTGTCATGTTTATTTTCGGCACACCCCTGCTCATCCCGTCTTACTGCTTCCGCTCCCATGGGCCATCGTCAACGACCCCAGGCTGTAGAATTCCTAGAATGCACAACATCTCCTGTAGGAGGTAGGCTGTCAGCCGCCCCACCTCTGAAGATCTACAGCAAAATGACACATCTTTATTTGCCAAACACCCCATGCTGTCGCGTGCGCCTTGCACACTGCATGAAGAAATCTGCGAGGTAGGTACAGGTAGGTAGGCTGGCTCCCCCACTTAAAGCTTGCCCTCGCGGCAGATTTGTCATGTCAGGAGGTCATTATGAACGAGGTATTGCGATGACTCCGATGAGGGGGGGAGTATACGCAGGAACGTGGTTGGTCGCGGGATGGCAGTCTACTGGTCTACTGTCTAAAGACTGAATTCTGGCAGTGGCGGAAGGGGGTGTAGATACATTATACAGGTAAGCTGTTGCGTGTGTGTCATGTATATAATGTACATGATTGTAAACATCATCTTTATACATAGCCACGCAGACGATGTAGACGCCGGACGGATCAGACAGTCATAATCATGACGACGATGAACAGCGAATGCGGAGGAATAGCCTGCTGCCTAGCCAAGTGGCGAGATCCGTGGGGGCTTCTGTGACATGACAGTGTACAATGTGCAGTCACCAGTGTAACAGACCCCAGAGTTGACACTTGACGGTTCTCGTGTCGGGTTGCCTCCTAAAGTGCCAAGGGGACGTGAAGTTCTGCAAAACCAAGTGCTTGTGTTGCAACGAATCGCGCTATCGAGGAGGAGTGGGAGGCTGGGAGCTGCAGCGGTGCAGCCTGCATAGAGGACGGCCACGGCAGTGGGTGCTAGGGTGGTTGTAGACTTGTAGTTGGAGTTCAAGGAAAGCGTGGTGGCTGTTCCAACTTCTTCAAGAACATGTCACATGGTGTGTCATGTGAAGAGGTGTGGAAGGGTGTCACCTGGGTGTGTCAACGTGCGGCGCAAGGAACAGTGCATGAGTATTGAGGATATTATGTAAATATGTGACATAAATCCTTGGTAAAGACTACAGGACAGGGGATGAAATGGACGGACACGGAGAAAGTGAACAGTGAAATTTGACCTGTAGTTCAGAGAGGTGTTAAGGACCGTGACACCGATAGTAATACATGGCATAGAGGTTTGTAGAGAGACAGAATGAAAGACATTGTAGTACAGTAGGTAGAGAGATATCAGTATGTGATTCGTATAACGCAGATATGTTACGCAGCATGTGATCAACCCACGAAATAGAACCATAGTGACAATGCAGATGAATCAGATATAGCCATACGTTCAACGAAAGTGACCATATTGGGGAGATATACCCCGTGATATTGGGAGACAAACAACATCAGGTAGTCTACTGGCAGCATTTGATGCAAGCTAGAGAGAAACCGACCAACATGAACTAAAGCTAGATACAGCCACCGATGAAGCAAACACACAGTATATACAACACACTGAACATGAAGCATTAAGACAAACAAAGCATACGCACAGTTGTCAGTAGAGATAGATCATAACAGATACAAACACAAACACAGACTGAGCACGGCATCCATAATACTTACTACAAGACCCCGAACCGTGAAAACATGATACATCACGCATGCTGCATGCAAACCTGGTATACTCTATAAAACACATGATAGAAATACACGATAATACGTATGTACACCCAATCACGATCCTCCGACCACTGAAATAGCCAACCCACCCCCGATACCAACCCAATTCTCGTCCCTTTCAAGTTTCCATCCTTTTCCTTTCCATCACTTTCCTTTCCATCACTTTCCTTTCCATCACTTTCCTTTCCATCACTTTCCTTTCCATCACTTTCCTTTCCATCACTTTCCTTTCCATCACTTTCCTTTCCATC
>SRPS01000134.1:0-78124 GCA_018360175.1 Claviceps arundinis
TTGCTTGCTTGCTTGCTTGCTTGCTTGCTTGCTTGCTTGCTTGCTTGCTTGCTTGCTTGCTTGCTTGCTTGCTTGCTTGCTTGCTTGCTTGGCGTGGCTCTAATTAAGATGCCCCGTTTCTCCTTCGATTCTGCTGCATCAGGAAGCAGCAGAGAGATGGGGTTGGGATGCGGGATGGCATTGGGGAAGACGTACAGCTGGCCGGGCAGGAAAGGATCTGAGATCTTCGACATGATCGGCTGATAGTTTCACGGGGCGGGAGTCGAGGCTCGAGAGGAAGGTTCTGGCAAAGGCGGCTTCGGCCATTGTGGCGGCGTGGAAGGAGAGGGGACTTTTATTGGCGCTGCGACAGTCGAAGAAGAGAGGCAGATGGCTGGAGGCTGGGACAGGATAGGATATCGTAGGAATACAGGATATCGTAGAAATAAGATCGTGGCAGCCGGAGTCGTGGTGTCAAATTTCAAAGCTTGGCAATGGGTTGGAACTTGGCCCTGTACTGCGTTGTGAGTCGCGCAGCAATTGGTTAGGTAAGCTGCTTGATAGTTGCCAATTGCTGAGGATGTACATAATGCGGGCAGCGGGGGCCCCAGTGAGGAGATTGCTGAAGTTACAGTACATAGGTACCTGCCGACTCAGGCATCTTTCCGGCCTACAAGGTGCCTAGGTAGTATGTACTCGGGAATCCGGGATTCATCATTTCATGGTGTTCTCTGCAGTTTTTCCAATGTCTTTGGGGTTCTAATTGTAATACACTCATGTCCAAGAGCACCATCAAGAAAAGTGTCGAAAAAATGCTTGCCTCCATCACTGAGTCACTCCTTAGCCCTACGAAGTTAATTCTGCTCAGGCAAAGCAGACTTCGTGACGCACTCCCGAGTCCCGCCCTCGACTGTTCATCTAATGTCTTGGAAATCGGAGAGCTTGTGGGAGAAAATCTGTTTCACATCGAATAACATCAAACTTGTTACTCGTGGGTGCAATCTGAAAAGGGCTCCTCCCTCCTACTAAAATATAGTGGGAGCTCTGGCTAATGAGGTATGTACTCTCTTCAGGACGTGAGATTGTGTCCTCAGACGAATGCGGCAAGCCTCAGCAGGTATTCAAACGAAGCAGAGAGACATGGATGTCATCATTGGGGTACATCACTTCTTCTCTTTGATACGCAGTGCGCATAGTCGGCGCATGACGAAGATTCCTGGGAAGGTCTGAGGCCGGCAAAATTGCCGATTCATTGAAAAGGGAGTAGCCGTGAGACTGAGCGAGATTCTAACGCCTCAAGCTACGAGCTAATTTTTGATCAAAATGGTGGTAAGCTGTAACCATTGGTCTCGACTCTCATACCACAGGCACCTCATGTGTTACCTGTCCATAATAGCCACGAAACCGTTCCCCAAAATCCTAAGCTGCGCAGTCCCTACTTGCTCCCCCTGCTTACCCACAAAGAACGCCAGCGGCCAGGCCGTCTCTGCAATGTGCCCGTACGCGCCCGCCCTCCCACCAACAAATATCTATACTCGAAACGAACTCTTCAACATAGTCCACACGCAAAAAAATCCGGGATATATTCCAAATGTGTTCTTCTCCCTACAACTTGGGCGCCTCAGCGACTGTCCCAATCTTGTACTTGTCGCCGTACTTCTTCAGCACGCTCTCCGAGTGATACTTCCAGAAAGCTTTGGTAGCGTTCTTGCCCGCGAATCGCTTCAGGATACGGTCGCCGCCGGGATGTTCGGGTAGGAACTCTATTTAAGGTTTCTCTTGGTCAGTGTGTGTGTGCGCATTTGGGTGAAAGGACAAGCGCGATCATGGAAGCTCATTCGGCGATTCCCCAGGAAAACACGGGCGACAAATGGAGGTCAACGTACTCGTTATGTCATATACGTTGTTCTCCACAATCAACCATATTCCATCCTCCTCCGTCTTGTGCTTCTGCACATCGGCAACTGTGTACGTCTCAGACATGGCTTGCGGGTGCGGCGGCGGCCGAGAGGGCGGTGGAAGAAGCGCGAGCGTGTGTTTAAGAGATCAATGGTAGTGAAGGTGCAATCGCAAAATTTGAGAGCAAAATTCAATGTGGATTTATCGAACGAAGGAACGAGAACGCGAATGATGAGATGCGGATGATGAGAGGCAAGAAGTTGATGTCGCATGCGCCCCGGATACATACATACGAGGCCGCTTCCCCAGTTATTGCAACTTGCCAGTGGCCCGTGCCGTTTCTACTGTATATGTACCTCGGCTCGGCGGGCGGCGCAAGGTGCCAGGAACTCCCTGTTCCCGATCCCGGGGGCGCACGACGTAATCGGGGCGGCTGGGACCAATGAGGAGGGTGGGATTCACAAGATGGACCAAGATTGGATGAGGCACGTGCGCCAACATCGCCGAGCATTTCTGTGAAGATGAGAGATCGGGGCCGAGGCCGATGAGGCATTGTCTGAATGCCAATTGACGGCTCCATCTATGATGTATATGCGCCGTGAATGTATTACAATATACAGCAGATGTCGCACATGCATAAACTCTGCGCCTACAGTCTCCCCACCTCACTCAAAGGGCGCATCGTCCGCATCGCAATCCTGAACCGGTCCGCAAAGGCAGCCGTCCCCTTGCAGTCGCTCTCTGCCCTCTTTTGCATCGCCAGCGGCATCCACTCCTGCATCTTCGCCACTCGATCAGCGTGCTATGTATGTATCCCAAGTTAGCCGCATGGGGAAACCAGACAGACAGACACACACCACGGGAAGAAAATCAAGACCTACCGATGGATGCGTGCTCAGAAACTCGGGACACTCCACCCCATACGCCCTCTGCATCGCTTCTGCGCGCTGCCAAAATCCGACCGCCAGCCGCGGATCATAACACGCCTCGGCCATCATCATCAAGCCCACATAATCCGCCTCCACCTCCTGCTTCCTCCCCATGGGCAAGTAGCACAAGAACGCCGCCAGGTCGAAATCGCTGAAATATCTCCAGAGTGTAAAGAGCCCCGCAGCATAGGGCCCCGCGAGGAGGTAGGACAGACTACTTGCTGTGAAGTTGACCAGCCACGCGGCGGACATGCGCTCCGCAGCATGCGAGGCCGTAGTATGGGCGATTTCGTGGCCCAGAACCGCAGCGAGGGCATCTTCGCTGCCGCACATGGAAATGAGGCCACTATAGACGACGACTTTCCCGCCTGGGTACACAAATGCATTGACAACTATTTTTGTGCCGCCAACAAAAGATGAAGAAGCAGAAAGATTTGTTGGTTAGTTGCTCGTAGTCAAAGCGCCATGTAATTTGATGATGGGACCAAAAGGGGGCGGTGAAGAAGGCCAGTGCCTCCACGTACTGTCATCTGCAACCACGCTGATCTCCCAGTTCAGATCTGGCAGACCACTGACAGGGATCAGTTTCCGCATCACCCTCTTGACCAGGATGGTCCTGGGATCCCAAGCTGGTAGGAAGTGCCCGCCCTGATCGTGCACCATTTGAACAATATCGTCGCCTATCTTCGCGTGCACGTATTTGACGAACTCGTCCGAGAGAAAACTGAAGCGTCTCCGTCCTGTCACGGGCACGCGCTGCGATGTGGAGAAGTAGAAGAGCACGGCGCCGAGGCACGCCACGACCATGACGGTCCGGGATGCGAGCGAGCGCTCTGCCGGGGCGTATTTGTGCGCGGCGGCATCGAAGGAGTTCTTCTGGGAAGAACGCTGTGTGAAGGATCGCTGGGAGGAAGAAGACGTGAGGACCCGGGCTTGGTATCCGAGAGGTCTAGCTTGACGGGCGGCGGCGCAAGCGCAGATGGGAACTCGTTCGCATATGTTGCGCAGTCGTGGGACGAAAGAGCGGGCCGATCGTGGGGAGAGCATTGTTATTCCTCTGGTCGCGAAGGCAGTCACATCGGGATTATGACACCTCATGTACGCCCGCAGGTTCGGCGCGGGATGTGCTGTTTGGGACCACCACGTGGCGGGTTTGTGGACGTTGATGATGGAAAGTTAGATTTAGATTTGATCGTGGCGCTGGCACGGAACGGGGTTTCATTTGACGGGCGTTGCACGGAAATACGTGGCGGGACCCGCATAACCGCCGCATCGGCCGAGACTCGCCGTCGGAATGAGCCAATGAAGAGATTCGCAGTGTCTTTGGGGAGATTTTAGCACAGGAGACTGAGAGAAGGGCCAAGTCAGCCTTGCGCCATGAAATGGAATGTCGTCAAGAATTTCGTCTTTTTGGACCCATTCAAGACAAAGCCGTTTTTTGGCTACGAAGTACTTACATTCATGCTCCTACATCATTACTTCGTACATGCAAAATTCGTGCCTCCCTGTGCATGATCTAAGTCGTGGCGCTGCGGCGCGGTTTGGAATTATGCAAAGCAATGCTGATGGTGTTGTTGGCTGGCTAAAGCAAGCGTCTTTTTATTCCGAGCTCTCGCCTCATTGGTACCATCTACCTCCTTTGCCTTCCTTTTCCTTCTCATCTTTGATCCTTCGGTATTTTCGTCTCTATAATACACTACACAGGGTATCTCATTCGCCAGAACCTATCACACCCTCTCCGATTGGTTGCCCAGAAATCTCCGAGGGATACGGCTTTCGACCCCAAACTACGAAACATGGCATCCACGAGTGGATGCTCGGATCGGAGAGTTCCCGTCGCACGTCGACAAGGAAGACCTGTCGAATAGGTACATGAGCGAGTTTCCATATAAATGAAGAAAAGGAGGAGAAAGTGGGGTAAAAGAAGATAAGAAGAAAACGACAAAAACATTTTCAAACTCATCCATCAAATCCAACGCAGCAAACCAAAATCAGGAACTCGGGGATCCTGCTCACCTCAGTTTCTGCAGCGCTTTTTTGGAACACTCGATGAAACAGGCTCAAAGAAAAGCCACCAATCCCAGACAGCATATTTGTTTCCCACATTCTGCCAATTTTTTGGAGGTGATCATCTTTCGGCCACCCATTGAGAGGGATCTTGTATACGACTTCCTGGACATCAACGAATCCAATGCGTTGGAATGCCTCCTTCAACAATTGGCCCGTCGTGGTCGGGCGATGACACCGCTCTCCGGCCAAGGTTATATCTCGGGACCATTGCGCAAGCGGGCCTTCCGGGTTCATGGTGTCGTCATCGCATCCTATGAAGAAGTCGTATTCCTGGGATTCCAAATACCCTCCAGGTTCTAGCGCATCAAATGCTTGCTGAGCGACCTGCTTCTCGAAAGACCACCAACACCCCCCCGTCACTCTGGTGTGTATGTAATCAAACTTGTGGGAATAGTCCCAAACATCAGATCTAACACGCAGGAGAAGCCCTCGCAGAATAAAGTATCAGCACCCTCGCCCTAGCATGATGTCCGCAAAAGCAGAAAAATTTTGTGCAGCTCCTTTTTCACCCAAGTCAACTAAGAACTTACGAATCTTCGACGTAGAAATTGACGTTGGGGGGCACCTGGAGTGGTTGAATCGGCGATAGATCGGTCGCCATGATTTCAGAGCCGGGAAATAGGTCACCCATCTGTATGGCCCATTCTCCCGTCCCAGTCGCAACGTCAAGTATATGGCGAGGTGGCCTTCTTTTGTCGAGTGGCGCAAAATACAATTTCCCCCCAAAGAGCTCCACCAGAATTCGGCCCTGCAACTCGAGCCGCTCTCGCTCCGGAAAATCGTTCGGAAAAGCGTACGCTAAGAGACTGCTAGGTTAGTAAGAGAAATAATGTTGTTCTGACGACTTGTGTTATCACGTACAACCTGCTCGATACGCGTGATAGGTGCGGCCGAATTCCTCTGGGAAATCCTGTACACTATCTGAGAGCGACTGCGAGCTATGCGTACCGGAGGCCCGTCTGTCAGCAGCAGAATTTACGAATAAGCTAGATACACTCGTAAGAAACTGCGTCGGAATATCTCGAGAAGCGTTTAAAAATAGGCACGGTACCGATCCTGATCTGAAGATAACTCAACAGCGCTGCTGATGTCGGGCTCTGGCGAGCTGTTTTCCCCAAAAGGCATGCGGAACGTGAACTGAAAGGTATCAAAGTTGAGCTGTGCTAGATTTTTCTTGTCGTCGTCAGGATCTGCCTCTGCGGCCAGTTGAGTCCGTCCAGAGCTCTCGGGTTGGGCGCCGAAACTCGAATTCATGGCTCAAGTACGGGAATAAAACCTAATGTCGAAAGATATCTGTAATGCCACCTGCCGCCAAGCGAAGCACGCAGATTGTGACGGAACAAGATATACCATCAAAATCGGCTGCATGCTGCATCACAACACCTGATGGTCGGCTGCTTTCCTTTTTTCCCTATCAACTGGGTGTTTAGATGGCGGGCTACTTGAAAAGTGAAGTTGCCATCAAGGTGATGGACGATGTGAGTCGAGCTTTCAAGGGCTGGCCAATGTGACTTGGACAGGTTGATGCCAGATGGAAAAGGCTTGGAGCATCGGCGTTGACGCCGCAAGATCTAGATGCCGCAAAGAAGCTCAGAGGAGCAACGCTCGGGTGGAGAGGAGAGTACATACATACCTTAGGTAGGTATACCCGGATACCGTATACCGTATGAAGGTAATACCTAAGGATGAGGAGACAGGGCAGGGCTGTCTGACCCGATTCGGCATCCAATTTACAGGGTTCGGCCCGCGCTTTTGTTGACAGGCATCCAAGTGAGTGCTTGTTCACAGCGGGCAGAGATGAGTGCCGAAGATGATGCCGAGCCGCGAGACCAACAATCGAGGCCCAACGCCTCTCGACAGGCCGGCCTCGCGAGGTTTGTGAGAGGATTCACGAAATGATCACTGGGAGAGAGCATATCCCGATCAACCCACATGCAACCCCATCCATCCTCTTCCGCCCACATACACGGTACACCCTACCTACTCCGTACATCCACATATGCCCACACGCATACGGAGTATATCCACTGGTCTCCATCTGTATGTCAGGTCGCATGGTCAATAACGGGAGCTTTTTCCATTTGGTCTGGCTCGGTCCGTTGTTCAGGCCGTAATCGGCCTGCTGGACTACCTAACCAATTGCTACATATCCCGATCCACGGTCCCAAGACGAAGCGTCTATTCCGCTCTGGGCCCAGTCCAGTGGCCACCGCCCCGTCAGATCCCATCTACAGAGTACATATGGACCGTAAATGCATACATACGTACATAATCTGTGCATGGGGGCGTCTTGGGATCGTGGGCCATGGGGTCTTTCAGCAGTCAATGGAACCGAGGGGTTGGTTCAATGTCGGCTGGGATGGAAGCGAGCCGCTTGTGGGTGCCACCCATGGACCATGGCCCATCATCCATGGCAGAGGTCGAAGTGGGAGTTGTTGTCATGCGGTCCGCGGATGCGAGGCAACGGGAACGGATGGACTGACAGCGGCTGGACTGACTGACTGACTGACTGACTGACTGATGATTGATGACGACTTTCTTGAATACATAGTTTATTTCCAGTATGACAGAGCCGTGGCCGACCCAGGGCGAATTGCTCATGTTGATGTCTGGTCCGGTAACGTGCGTAAAGTCATGCCGATGCTCGGGTAGCATCCGGGTTCCCTCGCCCCACGGGAGTAACATGGAAGTAGAATTGACAACTGGATCACATAGACTTCGGCACGGACCACTCAACGCACACCAACGTCTACATGCATACATACCATGTAACCTCCTAACTTCTAAGGCAGGTGTGTTTCTTAGATGGCAATCTGTATTCTGGACCGACTCATCAGTACAACCACTGAAGCCCGGAATGTCTTCAAAAATTGACAAAAGTAGTTGGAAGTCACCATCTCAGTCAAACTCGCGCTGCGATAAACGCGATGAATGTGCTCTGTAGCTCTTTGCCAGTGAGGCAATTGCCGAACTTTCCATCGTGAAAGTGATGTACAGAGTACCTCATCAAGTTGCACGCGATTGGCTGCAACCCCCAGTCCGGGACCTGAAGTGCGCCTTTGAAGTTTTGAACCGCCTTTGGACATCGTGTCCTCATGATCCATCATGCAATTCCATATGTACCTCGGCCCTCCGACAGCGCAAACGAGAATTGAGCAGCAGCCTCTTCGCGAAATTGTCATTCTACTCCGTACGTCGCCCTCTAAGCCTACACGGCCTCAGTCCCGATGCTCCGGGTCGACCGTCGGGAAGATGATGTGCAACATGGCCAAGATATGCATCTCGATTCTCGATCCGCTGTGCGTCGCCCGGTGGCATCCATCGTTTATTTCATTGCCTACGTAGCATACGGAGTATATGCATACAATTACCTACATGGCGCGCATGCAACCCCGGTCTGGCCCAGTCTTGCTGACCAGGGGCATGGTGTAGCATTCCCGGCGAGGCTGGTCGTCGTTGCTGGTAATTGTCGCCATCGGACCAAGGTTGCTGTCGATGCCGTCATTCCACGTTGTATTACAATTTACAGAGTAGACGGACCAACATCAGTCGAACGAATGCTCGGGCTGTTGACCGTTTTATTGCTTGACGTCTCGGCTTCTTCCGCATCTCAAGGCCAGCATCGGTCGAGCCGAGATCCTGCACAACGTGCAGGTAGCTGCATATTTATTCTCGAGAGCTAAAAAGCCTCACTCAATGTGGCTTGCAAAACTGTGCTCCCCTCTGATTCAATGCCATCTCATAGTCCCGTCCGTTCATACTAGCAATGTATTCCTCGAGTCCATAACTTCAATGATGGCATCATTCTAGCGTTGTTGATGCGAACGGCACTGGGACTTCTTGCTGATATCTTCACGGGAGACGAAAAAGAAAGGGAATGGAAGCTCAGAATCCAGCACCTAGACGTCCATTATCTAGACATGGCTTCCTTCTGTTGAATGTTCACCAGATGGAGCGTGTCACGCGTGTAACTCCTCGGGCACCGATCCCGAAGAGATCATGATCATTCTTGTTAGCCTCTTGGGACGGAATTTGCACAGTAAGGCTCAACGACTTAGAACAATTGGAACAAAGAAAACAATCCGACTCCTTCTAAGTCGAGGACGTGGAAGCGAGCATTTCTTCATCTCCTTTCGAACCTTGTGGCACAATTTGCCTAGCTCTCGGGAGCATCACGTTTGACACACCCATCGTTCTGGGTATAGTCCACGCCATCATATCTGCTTTGCGTTTTTCGAGGAGTGGGACTTCACGAATCACTACTGACGTGCGTCTTCCCAGGCTACAACGACCGACGCAGACGTAACTTGGATTGCTCCACTGGTAATATAGGTCATGCACGGTCAGGGATCTGGAGCCGCCATTTCATAGTCACAATTGTTTAATCGAGCCCCTATCTGCTGCTCTACGTCTATCATACCACTGCCTTGGTTGTTGAGAAAACCAGCCATTCCTTAATGCCAACTCCAGCGGTCCACGTGCCGTTTGTTGGAGCCCGCAAAGTGGCGCGAAGGCCCTTGGTCTTGATGACGTCAAAGTTTGTCGTCTTCGGATGGGTGGTCACTTGAGTTGAATAGCCGGTTGAGTTACGGACTGCAGTCCAAGACCCATTGTTGTTTTTATACTCGACGAACCACTCGGTGGGAGGCGCCACGCCTTCCACACTCCCCGCCGGACTATCGGCAAAGAAACTCATGCCAACGCCATTCAGTTCCTGTTCCGTCTCCCAAGAGTAGGTCACCGTTGATTGAACCGGAATGTTCCCATCGTCACTGTAAGTGGACCAGTATTCGGGCGGCAATGGATTGTTTGGGATTTTCTGGTCGTGGACCGCTTCGATCCAGTATCGATCGATGCAAGGTGGAGAAGACGAGGCGACTGCTAGCTGCTGTCTCTGATATGTTGACTTTGGTGCCGGCTCTGGCCGATGAGTCTGCTGCACAGGTCGAATGCGAGGGGGTGAAGTAGAGTCGTCAAAATCCATCTTGTCAAAGGCTACGCTGCGTCGGAAATTGCCTCCACCATGAGCATCGGCGGTATGGTAAACAAGGTACCATTGATCCTTGATTGCGACTGCTCCTGAATGAGATGTGGTTGACGAGACTATTCCGAGAATCACGCCCCGATACGTCCAGGGACCAAGTGGCCCGCTGGATGTGCCATAGGCGAGGCACGCGTGATAAAGAGTCGGAGTACACTCTTTGCCGACGTTGTTGGCAGCATAGATCATGTAATATGTCTCTCCGCGCTTCATGAGCCACGCCGCTTCGAAAAACCCGTTGAGCGATGTGACAGTCACAATGTCCCCCACAAAGGTTGACATGTCTTTCTTGTCAAGCTCGACGCCGCGGAGCTCTCCAAAAGTTCCCCAGTACATGAATACCCTGTCATTGTCAACCAGGACGGTGGGATCGATATTCTCGATATCGTTTCCAGGCGCAGGATAAGATTGCGAAACGATGGGACCGCGCGGGTGGTGGTCTACATATGGGCCCTCGATCTTGTCGGCTCGGGCTACCCCGATACCGAACGGGTCAGAGCTATTGGTTTTGGACTGCGAAACGGGGGAGTATAAATAATATCCTCCGTCGGGCCCGAGCACGATTTGCGAGGCATACGCAGCAGCAGTATCGGCCCATCGAAACACGGTGTGAGGCGCAACAAAGTCTGGATACATTTTCCACTTGCCTCCCGCGGGATTCGGATCGTCGCTGGCTAGCAAGTGCCAATGGTTGATGATGAAGTTGTTGTCATCTCTTGGCGCAGAATCATGTCCAGCTATGATGTACAAGGAACCATTCACCACGATGGGGCCTGGATCAGCCGTGTAATAGGTGCCATTCGAGAGGATGGGGTTTCCGTCAGAAACAAACGGGATCTGACAGTCTGCTACACTCAGCAGCAAGAAAATGTTGAATAAGCGTCCAAATGAGAGACGCGTAACTGCCATCGTCTCTGTCACCTCTCCGTTTGAGGTTCCGTGTGAGGAGAGTTGAAGGGACCACAACGGCTGATAATCATCTGTTGTTCATCGCTGTTATACCTAACTCCAAGCGGCGTGGTCTCGTGCGAAGCGGTTGCTCAGCCTAATTGAATGAATGTTGGCAACCTATCGTTCCCGTGGGCATGGTACATTACTAGATGCTATGTCATACCAGGATAAAGTCACGACTTTAAGCGCCATGGAGGATTGGAGCGATATTATCCTTATCTACATACGGAGTACACAGATCGCCGTGAATTCCGGCGATTATGAGAAGGACCAGCTCGGTTTCCAAAGAAGAAACCAACTCCTCTGTGCATTTCTTTGGTCATTTTGGCCGGAACGATCGCGCCAAGGGCATGCTCGTGCGGCGTGCCTGAATTCAGAATCAGGTTAGTCGAACTGAGGCCGCCATAAGGGCCGGCGCTCAGAAGGATCGATTGCTTTCAACGAGGGAGTCAACCAACTCCTTCTTTGCCGGAATGATCGGGCTTTTACAACCTTCTTGTGCCTGAAAAAGGTGGACCGATTTGCCCGGATCGGCGCGGGGCAAACGGCGCGACTTATTAACGTTTAGGTACCTAGCCCCCTACATACGGAGTACCTGGTACATACATAGGTAATCTTGCACATGTACGATGTACCTCGGTAGTACTCCGTACATATGTAGATACCTATGTATGTACAATGTACATACATACATTCTCCTGCATGACTCGCTCTTGATCCTTCAGCATCAAATTTGGCATACTCCGTACCTAGGTACATACTCCGTACCTCTCCGCGAGTCCGCGTTTACTAAACCGAGCACTCCGTACTAAACCCTGGAAAACATTGTCGCACTTATTATCCACGAGCCTTGGACGGAGAATAGCCTCAGCTAGACGATTTAATCCAACAACTCTTGGTAGAAGAGGGATGAACGGGATGGCCCTTCATCATGCAACGGGTGCTTCCGACTTGCACAATCGGCATTCGTTCACACACGTCTCCGACTCCTCCGACGATGGCGTCTTAAATACACAGTCGGTCCACCGCCTTTCGTGTGCAGCCCGCGATCTCTCCGCGCAGAACTTTGCGCAACTTTCAACACGATGCGTCTGAGTATCTTCACGGTCCAAGCCTCGGCTTCGGCTGCCCTGGCCCAGACCACCTTTTCCACAGGTGACTGGCAGGGCACACTGGCCGCAGGCTCAGGTGTTCTACAGTCCTTGAAGCCATCTTCGGATCCATCCTATGATTTCAGTCCTTCCGATTACTTCCACTTCCGCTCCCAGCCCGGTCAGCACCACACAGGCGATATCACGCTTCGCTGGCGAGTCGCCGGCCAGACCAACTGGACAGATTTTGACACTTCGGCTCTTCGGGCCTCGTCGACTCCCAGAAACTCATCACCGCGAGGATCGATTCTGCACTCCGACTTCTCCAACTCATCTTCTGTCGCCGCAGGAAAGTTGCACCTCACGCGAGATTGGCTCAAGGAGGGCACCGACCTGGTCTTGACGGCGACAGTCTCGAATCCCTCGTCTTCAGCGTCACTGGAGCTGGGGTCCTTTGGCTTCCCCATTGAGTTCAACAGCATCTTCACCAACCGCACTGCAGACGAGACCAGGGTAAAATGCAACCTGATTGATCCTTACATTGGTCTAGACGCAGGCTACGTCCAAGTTACTCGTCTTACAGGCACCGGACCGAACCTCGTCATCACGCCTGATAACAAGGATACTAAATTCGAAGCATGGCGCTTTCTCCTGGAGGAAATCGACGACCCGACGATTTATCAGTCGCAGGTTTTCGAAGGCTTCTACTCATGGGAAGTGTTGAGCAAGGCCTATGCCGAAAAGGAGTGGAACAATACAGAGCCGTGGAACCCGCCCACATCGGTGGTGCTCGCCCCGGGCAAGTCAATCTCTTATGCCCTGCGCTTCACTCCCACCAAGGATCTTCCGGATATCGAATCGACGGTATCGCGGCTGGGCAAGCCCGTGGCCGTCGGAATCCCCGGCTATGTCGTTCCTCACGATCTGACTGCGAACTTGTTCCTGCAGCACAAGTCCCGCGTGAGTGCTATCAACGTGGAGCCCGCTGGAGCCCTTACCTTCACACGTACCTCCGCAGTGAATTCTGCATGGGAGGCATACACGGTGACTGCCTCCTCAGCCGCTCTGGGACGTGTTCGGGCGACCATCAAGTACGCTGATGGGACCACGCAGACAGTGCACTATGTCGTGACGCGCTCTACCCTCGACTTGGCGTCAAAGCTCAGCAACTTCTTTTTGACCAAGTCCTGGTTCAGCGACGCAAATGATCCCTTTAACCGGACCAATTCCATCATTGCTTACGACTACGAAGCCGGGGCACAAATCACCCAAGAGGACCGAGTCTGGATTGCTGGTATTGCCGATGAGGCAGGTTCCATACACGAGGCCATCTTCCTGAAATCGTCGGTGCATCCAGAAGCTTCCGAGATTGCAAAGCTGGAGCTCATGGCAAACACAGCCATCTGGGGCAACCTTCAAGAAAAAGATGGCGAGACGCCGTACGGCGTCAAGCGTAGTCTTTTCTTCTACGACCCAAAGGTTATGCCCAACTACAAATACTCGCCGTCTCTGGACTGGTCGGTATCGTGGAACTCGACGGATGCGTCCTCGGTGTGGAGAGCATACGATTATGTGCACGTCTCGGCCGTCTACTACAGTCTCTACCGAGCTGAGCGAGTCTCGCCTGGGATTCTCACTCGCCGCTCCGCGTCCTGGTACTTGAACCAAGCGTACCATACCGTCATGGCGTCCCAAGCCACTTACTCAGACGGGACTCCCATCACAGCTTACGCGGATCTCGGCCTGATGGGTGAGACGATCTGGACACACCTCCTCGAGGACCTCAAGGCAGAGAACATGACAGCCGAGTTCAAGAACATGACGCACGTCATGCGCGAGAGGACAAAGGAATGGGCCGGCCGATCCAGCCCCTTTGGCAGCGAAATGGGTTGGGACTCAACCGGCCAAGAACCCGTCTTCGCGTGGGCCAAGTACTTTTCCAACGAAGACCTGCAGCAGAAAGCCCTCAACTCCATCCGCGGCTACATGCCCACCGTCGCTCACTGGGGCTGGAACGGCAACGCCCGCCGATACTGGGACTTCATCTACGGCGGCAAGCTCGGGCTTCTCGAACGCATGATCCACCACTATGGCTCTTCACTCAACGCCCTCCCCTTGCTCACCTCGTTCAAATACAACCGCGATCCGTCCAGCGCAGCAGCCCTGTACGATCTCCGCGTTGGCTACGGCGGCATCATGGGTCCCCTCAGTAACATCAACCCTGAGGGCTTCGCATCTACCGCCTTCCACTCTTTCCCTAACAGGCTCAAGTGGGATGGCTACTCCGGAGACTACGGCCCTAATTACCTTGGTGTGATTATGGGCTCGTGCACTTACCTTGTGCAGCATCCCGACTTTGGCTGGATCTCTATGGGCGGCAATGTGGCGCCCTCCTCCTCCTCCAACAACAGCGTCATTGTCGTTGAACCGCGAGACACGGTCCGCCGGTCCATTTATGTTGCTGCCATGGGCCTGTCTGTCACTTTTGAGAGCGGCGTCATCACGAGCTTTGCGTATGAGCCCCAGAGCAAGAAGTTGACTATTACCCTGCAAGCTGTGCCGGGAGATACGAAGACCGCGTCCACGATTGTCAAGTATGAGAGCACCCTGGGCGGTAAGGTCTCGCTCGAGAGCCCTACCGCTGGGGTGAAGCGGGGTGGACATGTTGTTTCGATGCCTGGAAAGGTTGTGTTTACGGCGCGGTAGAGGCTGTGTGCCGATAGTAACATTGTATATGGGTTGTAGAGGAGCTTTAATTATTTTCAGTTTTTATCGTGCGGGAGCATTGGGTGTTCTTTGTGTGATGAGCCGACAATGAGGTACATACTAGGTACCTCTTGAGAGGAGGTACCTTTTTTTCACCTTTCCCACCTCTTGGGTGATCTAGCTCTTGAGTCAGAAGAAAGTTCCGTTTTGCCCCCGAATTCGCTCAATAATAAACAAGGGTTTATCAAGCCGTTAGGCCTCCCACAGATGGCCATGAAGTTGAACATGAACCCATCATCAACCTCAATTCGTTCGGTCTCACCTCTAGTCACGTGGCCCACGACGGGAATACACATGTACCTACATGGGTCACGGGTACCTTCAACCTTGATGAGGTTGTGGGCCGCGGCCCGCGGGCTACCGCCGACCGGGTTGACAATGCACACGGCACTGTGAGTCGTGACAAAGAATGTACATACATATGTACCCAGGTACCTAGATATACAAGGTAGTGGCGGTTTCGCGAGATTCGTCAGCTTCAACCTCCAGACGTCCATGTACATCTATGATCTTGGCCCTGGTCCGGTCTGGTTGACTCGCGCGGCCGGCCATCATGGCTGGCATCTCGCGCACCCGCACTGCGATACTCCCGCTGTCGTCCATCCCATCGGCTTTGCGGCCTCTTGTCCGCGCCTATCTCCTGGGATACGCCTCCGCGGTTCTCCCGCACCTGTCGGCCCTGTTCCTTCAGCATCTCGCCCGCAGGAAGCCTAGACGACCGGACTATACGCTGCCGGACACGCACAATGACGAGAGTTTGTACGTCTCGTGCCAACATGTACTCCGGACGGCCTTTCATCCGCACCAATTTCCCGCGTTCTGCGCGGTCCTTGTCGGCGGTTCAACTCTGTTACAGGTATGGCGTTACCCAGTTTGCGTGAATTTGTGCATAGGCTTTGTAAATGTAAGGTCTGATATATATATGTCTACTAATATCATGGAATCGCCAGGCACTTCTGAGCAAAGCAATAGCCCGTGCGGCCACCAGACTTGGCAGCACTTGGCAACTCAGGTGCGTGTTCACGTACATCTATTCATCGGCCTCATGGCCAGTCGGTTGCTCACGTGGCTAACGTTGTGTCGCGCGTGAGCAGACTTACACGATCACTGGCCTCCTTCATTGCTGCATGGTGCAGTCTCAAGCTATTGCAGGCGAATCGCTCCTCGCTGAAACGTCGCCGCGCTGCCTCATTAGCCAACGCCCGGCATGCACAGGCTGATCCTCAGACCGGGCGTGAGCTCGCGGGGCGGACCATGGATCTGACCTTGTTCGCTGCCACGCAGGCTGTTGATGTCATCATCGGTGAACTGTGGGCTCGACACAAGGCGAGGCGTCAACGCGCTGGAACATGGACAAAGGTACCATTATCCCCTCTTTCACCTCTCTGTCTATCTTCTCCCTGCACGACTTGGGTCTATAGATGAGCCCAGCATGAGAAAGAAAGAGAAACACAACAAAGAAAAGACCTGTGGAACCATCGCTAACTCAGCCTAGGTCGAGACCGTTATTTCCACGATGACCGACCCCGTCTCCTTCGTAACCTCATGCGCCCTCATCATGTGGTCCTGGTTCTACCGCCCCGACGCCCTCCCCCGCACCTACAACAAATGGATCACCTCAGCCGCCCACGTAGACATCCGCCTCATCGAAGCCCTCCGCCGCTGTCGAAACCGCGACATCATCTACGGCAAAGAAACCGGCCAAGCACCCCTCCTTGGCTCCCTGTCCACGGAACACAAGCTCCCCTACGAATGGGGCGATCCAGCCAGGTCCATCCCTTTTCCCTGCGAAGTCGTTCACATGGGTAGAGGCCCATCGTGTGAAAACCACGCCTGGCGACGATTCTGGCTCTCTTGGACATGGGCCATGCAGACGTACTTGCCCCTCGCTCTGGTATTACACCTTCGCAACCCCAGCCGGCGGAGCGTTACGATCAAGACGGCTATCACGGTGGTCCTCTCCGCGTGTCGCTCCTCCGCCTTCCTGGGCGCTTTTATCGCCCTGTTCTACTACGGGGTGTGCCTCGGCCGCACCCGCCTGGGGCCGCGTCTTCTGGGCAAGGATACCGAGAGTCGACAGCGCCTCGATGGCGGATACTGCGTTGGCGCGGGCTGCTTCCTCTGTGGGTGGAGCGTGCTCATTGAGACGGCGCGTCGGAGGAGGGACATGGCGCTGTTTGTGGCCCCGCGTGCCCTTGCGACTTTGTTGCCGAGGCGATACCCTGTTGAGATGCAGTGGCGGGAGACGCTTGTCTTTGCGGCGAGCACGGCCGTGGTTTTTACGTGTGCGATGGAGAAGCCGGGGAGGGTGAGAGGCATGTTGGGGGGGATACTGGCCGTGACGATGCGGGGGTAGATCTTATGGCAAAATGGCCCGAGAGGGAGAGGACCTTGTGTTTTACGGGGTCGTCTTTGAGGGAAGAGGTCCGCGTGGATGGATTTTGCCAGTATGACCTTGGTCGCCTAGATGTCATTATCATTATGCGGCTGTCTTGGCCAGGCATACTTTATTGAGGGTGTGAGATGCACTGGACGGAGAGGTCATGGGTGGTCTGGCCCGGGTACCTGTCTATGAACTTTGAAGAATTTGAGAAATTGCGGCGAACCGAACTGTACTCCTGCCTCTGAGTTGCAAAGACTATGAGCTCTTGTATTCATCCAGGGATACATAGGTTACCTGTCATACATAAATTATCGTACCTTTTTATCTGAATCGCTGACCAAGGCAACAGTGTCATGTGATCGGACGCACAGCCGTCACAACATTGTAGGATAAAGGGCTTGCCCCCTTTATCCCTCTTGCCTCACTTCCTAGTTAGAACAGACACGTTGAAAATGACCGGTACATTTGGTTGCGAATGCATGCATTGATATTTATTTATTTGCTGACCCTGTTTATCCCAACACTTTTCCTAAATGAAGTTTGTTATGCACCTATAGTCGTAGGCATACCAAGTCATCTTCCCATCTATTCTAGTGCTTGAGACATCGATACCTCCCTACACGTGATAAAGGTGTAAGACAACGCCCGCCCATCAAATCATCGTGGTCAAAATATGACACTTTATCAAAAAAGCAAGAGGAAGGGAGAACAGGGGTAGGTAATCTACACACTGCATGGGAACATCTCATCTATGGACAAGACATGTTATTGTAAGTTCCTCTGCTCGCCAGGAACGCCAGGGTGAATGGGTCATACATAGTAACATTCTAAATTGCAGTGGCGCGAAGCTGTGCCAGATTACGCCAAAATGTATGTATGTACCGTGTAATAATCTCATTGCTTTGGCAGTGAATGGGGCGCCCAATTGTGGCAAAGACGATGCTCCGGAAGATGGTTGATCTATTCTGTCTCTACTAGCAGGTCCCTCAGCCCCGGAGCTGCGCTCCGGGCCTGAGGGACCTCGCGTCGCTTCGGAAAAGCAGTTGGGCGGAAATTGTGACTCTGTGAGTGACGTTGCCAGTGGAATCGGTTCAGTTACAAACTTATATGTAGTGGCGTTGATGGTCCCCCATCGGCCCTCCGCCCCAGTACCCCCAGTGGAATCAGTGCTGTTGGCAGTAGAATCGGTCCAGTTCCAGTGGAATTGCCAGTGGTTTGTTTAGTGAATCAGTCCTGCCGTAGCGTTGGCGAAAAAAAACGGAAAACGAAAGTGTGCAAACTGTTGCACAATAGTGGCTAGTGGACTTCCAGTGGACTTCCAGTGAACTTCCAGTGGACTTCCAGTGAACTTCCAGTGGACTTCCAGTGGAGGTCAGCTTACAGTGATGCTCGTCGTGAGGAGGAAAAACGAAAAACAAAAAACGAAAAACGAAAGGTGGCCATTGGCCAGTGGTCTTTGAAGTGGTCTTCAGTGGACTTCCAGTGGAGGGATCCAGTGGGCGGGGGGGCGGTGGTCACGTGACATAAAACGCAAAAACGTAACGTGCGACAAAGTTGCACAATAAAGTACCTACTCGTTGGTGGGGGATGAAAGGGGGTTACAGCCTACAGGTATGTAGGGGGATGAAATTGAATCCTCCACCAGTAGAAGACTTGCTGAGGTGATAAGGACGAATTGCCAGTACATACACAGAACCTATGTACATATCAAAAGCCTCATCAAGAGGACATTCTG
Organism: Claviceps arundinis; assembly: GCA_018360175.1. Classification (NCBI taxonomy): domain Eukaryota; kingdom Fungi; phylum Ascomycota; class Sordariomycetes; order Hypocreales; family Clavicipitaceae; genus Claviceps; species Claviceps arundinis. The sequence continues at coordinate 18,845 of SRPS01000134.1, forward strand.
CCTGGCATATGAGGCTGCTACCAACCAACAGTTTTAGCCGCACTGGAGTGCATGGTGCATGTTCAGCATCCCGCATAAAGCTCCCTAATAACACATCACCAAAGAACTTACCGCCATCCTGTCCAGACAGTCCAGCAAAATTGCGTTATTACACCATCATCTCATACCTCGAAGTGCTTGAAACACAATGGAAACTTCAACCTCTCCGCAGCACCAATACGAAGCTTTTCATTTTGTTGGCATGCCACTGGAGTTCGAAGATCTGACAAACTACAAACGATTCGGATTGCATCCGGTCACTCTCGGCGATGTCCTTCCCAAGCCTCTCACTTGTGTTAGCGATGTGAACAAGGAGCCCAGATATCGAATCATGTTGAAGCTTGGATATGGAGCATTCGCCACGGTGTGGCTGGCTCGCGACCTTGTCGAGAAGTAAGTTTGACAAAGTTTGGCGCCGAGAATGTGTGCTGAGAAATTGACTTCGCCCTGTAGACGTTATGTTGCTGTCAAAGTCGGACGTGGGTCAGACAAACCCCTTCCCGATAGAGAGGCCGAGATTCTATCCCAGATTCGTGAAACTGGGCCAGGAAAGCTTGGCTATGAGAGAGTTATCGAACTCTTGGATGTGTTGACCGAATGGATTCCACCAGTGTTTGGTGACCGAGGTGGTCCTTCCACTGAGTGATCAATACGCGCCTGACTGTTCATATGATGTTGTACGACAAATTGTAGAAGGGTTTGCGTTCCTCCACGGGGAAGGCATAGTACACGGAGGTATGGCCGGTAGTGTACATTGATATCGATGACGGTAAAGCAACTGACGTGACGTTCATTCACAGATCCTCACGTCGGAAATTTCGGGATTACCCTCCCGCAGCTGGAGCAATTCGAGGAGGACGACATCATGGAACAGTTTGCCATCCCTGAAATTATTCCAGTCGTTCCTCGCGATCCAAAATTCCCCATAAACTCGATACCCCCTTATATTGTTCCATCTGCATCGATCGGATACTTCTTAGAAGAGAAGAAGGCCTTTCCCGCTGGCTTGTTAAATGTCAAAATTCTGGACTTTGGAAGAGGTACGTGGACATTGCGCATATTTTGTGATACAACTAACATTACAATCGCTTGTTCACACAGCCTACAGGATGAGCCAGGCGGCCCCGAACTTGTTGGGTGCACCTCCCAAGATGATTCGGCCGCCAGAATTTGTACTTTACGAACTGTGCCATGGCAAAATCGACTCTACTTGGAGCGAAGCGGCCGACATTTGGGCGCTCGGATGTACAGTAGGTCATCGTTGCTAAGGTTTTCGATGTATGAGGTTAATAATGAATTTTCAGCTATACCATGTCAAATTGGGCGCCTACCTTATTTCGATGAGTGGTTCTCTGAAAGATTTTCTTTTTCGGGCAATTCAATTCGGTGGACCTCCTCCAGAAGCTTGGCCGAAACTTTGGATCACGCATGATCGGCAACTTGCCCATGAAGATTGTTGGTGTTCTCTGCTTTTCTTCTTTCGAATATTTGCAGCCGCGATACTGACACTCTAGTACCAGTTCTCTTCGATCGAACCAAGGTTTGGAAAGTGCCACATAATGAGGAAAGGTTGAAATTCCTTAACTTCATTCAGAGAATGATTATCACGAATCCTGACGGACGGCCTTCGACAACGGCGCTGTTAACTGACCCATTTATGGTGGCCTCTGCCGGCATAGAATGAGATTCTGTTGCAATCATGCCTCAAATCCAATATGGTTTTCTTTATGCCCCTCTTCCAAGGTGATGGCAACGATGTCGGTAAAGTGCTGGTAATGATAGGTAGGTAGTGTTAGAATCGCTGCCCTCAACGGCACTTGCCACTAGCGCACACGTAGCCACTGACAGCTGTACGTGGCTACTGACAGCTGTACGTGGCCACGACTACCTAGGTAGCGTGGCCATTGCATATATTAATATATATCACGTACGAGGCCAACATGTAGGTATGGCTGCTCACTCTTTCCGTTCTCTCTCTTTGAGCTAGCTTCCATGGATACAACAGATTGTTCATGTCAGTTCACACAACGCGTATACGCAACCCTTACGGATTTATTCCAACAGATAGTGCCTTCTCTAAACGCTTCAAAGTTTACTCGCCATTCCTGAATCCAAATCGTCATTTCAAGATGAATCGGGCTGCTTTCCGAACCTCCTCTGTATTGCTAGCTTGCTCGTCTATCTCTCGTTTGTCTTGTCCAATCTCTGGCGTTTCGATAAGCAGCAACACCTAGTCGAAATGAGTCTGCGTCGCCAGCAGGAGCCCAGGACCTGACACGTGTTGTCACATAACCGGGTTTGGCTTCCGAATTACAGGGTGCTATTGGATAGGTGCCCTACATCTTCAGTTGACCACCATGGTATATTAAGAAAGTAGTGTACGCCTTATCGTTATATTGGCTCCGTAATTCCATGCTACTGCAGACTATCTAGCCCCCAAAGCACCGTTAAAACATGACTGTCGGCAAGCAACTGATAATGTTCCATCTGGCCCTTTGGCTTCGAGGAGGAAGTTAGGTACCATGTATCAGCAGGTCGCACTGTGTCGAGGGAGTCATCCGACCGTTTAGGTCTCTGCGAACTCTACGATCGAGCTTCTCAGGAGTCTCAGGAGTCAGGACGGGCACCATAGTACAGGTCAGGGTTGCCTGGCACAAGTGTACCAATCGACTAAATGATCCAAATAATCAGATTCGAGAATGCAATGTCTCCAGAGACGCACTTTCCCTCGGAAACAGAACCCTTGACGGTTGTTGTGATTATCGCGTCAGTATTGATGGGTCAGTTAAAAGCGCCCTCGTCGGAGTCCGTTCATCAGGATCCGTGATAATCATTCTCTTGATGAAGTTAAGGAATGCCAATCTTTCCTCATCATGTGGGATCCTGGACGAGTTAACATTTTCCTCACGCACTTCCCAAACCTTGACTCGGTCGCAGGGGGCTGGTGCTAGAGTGTCAGTATCGCGGCTGCGAATCAATTCAAAAGAGGGAGAGCAGAGATACCAACAATTTCCGTGTTGCCGATCTTGCGTTTCCCAAACTTTCGGCCAAGTTTCTGGGGGAGGTCCACCGAATTGGATTGCCTGGAAAAGATAATCTTTCAGAGAATCCATTGTCGAAATAAGCTCGTCGCCTGATTTGATATGGTACAGCTGAATCTTCATATTAACCTCATGCAGTGAAAAGCTTACCAACGATGACCTACCGTACATCCGAGCGCCCAAATGTCGGCCACTTCGCTCCAAGTAGAGCCGATTCTGCCATCGCATAGTTCATGAAGCACAACTTCTGGCGGCCGAATCTTCTCGGGAGCTGCACCTAACAAGTTCGGGACCGCCTGGCTTATCCGCCTGGCTTATCCTGTAGGCTATGTGAACAATCATGTTAGTCGTCTCACAGAAATATGCGCAATGTCCACGTACCTCTTCCAAAGCCCAAAATTTTGACAGTTACCGAGCCAGCGGGAAAGGCCTCCATAAGTTTCAAAAAGTCTATCATCCTTACAGATTTTGTAATATAAGGGGGTATTGAGTTCATTGGGAATTTTTGATCGCGAGGAACGACTGGAATAATTTCAGGGATGGCAAACTGTTCCATGATGTCGTCCTCCTCGAATTGCTCCAGCTGCGGGAGAGCAATCCCGAAATTGCCGATGTGGGGATCTGTGCATGAACGTCACGTCAGTTGCTTGACCATCATCGACATCAGTGTACACTACCGGCCCTACCTCCGTGTACTATGCCTTCCCCGTGGAGGAACGCAAACCCTTCTACAATTTGTCGAACAACATCAAATGAGCCAGAACAATGTCGTCTGGTATCTTGATCACTCAGTGGAGAGACCACTTCGGTCACCAAACACTGGTGGAATCCATTCGGTCCTTCAACAATAAATACGTCTAAGAGTTCGATAACCCTCTCGTAGCCATGCTTTCCTGGCCCAGTTTCACGAATCTGGGATAGAATCTCGGCCTCTCTATCGGGAAGGGGTTTGTCTGAACCAAGTCCGACTTTGACAGCAACATAACGTCTACAGGGCGAAGTCAATTTCTCAACATCACACATTCTCGGCGCCAAACGTACTTCTCGACGAGGTCGCGAGCCAGCCACACCGTGGCGAATGTCCCATGTCCAAGTTTCAACATGATTTGATATCTGGGCTCCTTTTTCACGTCGCTAACACAAGTGAGAGGCTTGGGAAGGACATCGCCGAGAGTGACCGGATGCAATCCAAATCGTTTGTATCGTGTCTGATTTTCGACCTCCGCTTCAACGCTAGTATATACAAAGTTTCTGGGCTGATCTTGCAGAATTGTTGAAGTTTCCATCGTGTTTCAAGGACATCGATGATCGAGGTATGAGACGATAGTGTAGTGATGCAAGTTTGCTGGACACGAATACGGTAAGTGCCTAATGTTAGTGATAACACTCAGGTGTTATGCGCAGGAGAGGACATTTATTCTTGAGTCTTGACAGAAGCAGCCTGAGAAATGTGGAGCATTTTGGGGAAAACAGTTCGCCGAGTAAATCCGTACAGTCCGCGGAGTAACGCTCATAACAAATTTGGCATGATACATAGTCCCACAGTTTCAGTTCGTCGTCCCATCATTCATGGGCTTTCATGGACCTCGCCCCCCTAATGCGAAAGCTTCATCAGCCAATCTGCTCTCCGTTTTCACTTGCGAATCCAAGGCAAGCTTTCCTATCCTTTCTTCCCTTCTCTTTGTACAATCCCTCTCGATACGTTATAATGTCGCCTACGGTTTCTTTTGGGGCCCGAACCACAGGGCTGGTGTCATTAGGTGTTGCCTTTAGCACCGCTTTAACACCGCGAGCTTACCACAATGCAGACAGCAACGCATGTGACGGCCAGGTCGCTTGTTGACTGCATACATCATTATAGCGTTCAAGTCCCATCAATGGATCCAATGGTGCTATATCTTGAAGGGTTCATGAAGTCAGCAATCTAAATGCTTCCTTCCTCCTTCTCACGTTCCATCATAAATGGGTCAGTTAAAAGCACCCTCGTCGGAGTCCGTTCATCAGGATCCGTGATAATCATTCTCTTGATGAAGTTAAGGAATGCCAATCTTTCCTCATCATGTGCGATCCTGGACGAGTTAACATTTTTCTCACGCACTTTCCAAACCTTGACTCGGTCGCAGGGGGCTGGTGCTAGAGTGTCAGTATCGCGGCTGCGAATCAATCAAAAGAGGGAGGGCGGAGATACCAACAATTTCCGTGTTGCCGATCTTGCGTTTCCCAAACTTTCGGCCAAGTTTCTGGGGGAGGTCCACCGAATTGGATTGCCTGGAAAAGATAATCTTTCAGAGAATCCATTGTCGAAATAAGCTCGTCGCCTGATTTGATATGGTACAGCTGAATCTTCATATTAACCTCGTGCTTTGAAAAGCTTAGCAACGATGACCTACCGTACATCCGAGCGCCCAAATGTCGGCCACTTCGCTCCAAGTAGAGCCGATTCTGCCATCGCATAGTTCATGAAGTACAACTTCTGGCGGCCGAATCTTCTCGGGAGCTGCACCTAACAAGTTCGGGACCGCCTGGCTTATCCTGTAGGCTATGTGGAAAATCGATAATAATGTTAGATGTGTCACAGAAATATGCGCAATGCCCACGTACCTCTTCCAAAGCCCAGAATTTTGACGGTCACCGAGCCAGCGGGAAGGGCCTTCATAAGTTTTAGAAAGTCTGTCATTATTACAGATTGAACAAGATAAGGGGGTATCGAGTTCATGGGGAATTTTGGATCGCGAGGAACGACTGGGATAATTTCAGGGCTGGAAAAATAACCGGTGATGTCGTCCTCCTCGAATTGCTCCAGCTGAGGGAGGGCAATCCCGATATTGCCGACGTGAGGATCTGTGCACGTCAGTTGCTTGATCATCAATATCATCGACATCCGTGTACACCACCGACCTTACCTCCGTGTACTATACCTTCCCCGTGAAGGAACGCAAACCCTTCTACAATTTGTCGTACAACATCAAATGAACAATGCTGTGCGGTATCTTGATTACTCAGTGGAGAGACCACTTCGGTCACCAAACACTGGTGGAATCCATTCGGTCCTTCAACAATAAAAACGTCCAAGAGTTCGATAACTCTCTCGTAGCCAATGTCAGTTGATTCTAGTCGCAACTCATGGAGCATCCTACTCATTCGTGGATATAATATTAATCGCTTTTGGCGCATAGGGACGATAAGCCGCCTGTGGAGAATTTGCTGCCTCGGGGATTCATCTCTACTAATGCCACTGATGAGAACAGCCTCAAGATCTATTTTATTCACGAGTCCCAGGAAAGAACCTTCAACTCGGATATTCTTGTACTTCAAGAATTTGCGGCAGCTTGGTCCAGTGGAGAGCGCGTGACTCGTGAGTTACCAAAATGACTGTGAAATCATCATTCGCAGAATTAGTCTCACTGACGATTGCTATAGGATGTGGACAAGAAAATCCCTTTCTCAGATACGCAGCCCTGCGATATCATAGTCGTCGAGTAAAACAGCCCTTTGCAGTACTGAACATGTTCTCGTTTTCGCTAACGCTTCTCAGCGCGAGTTCCCATGTTTCAGACGGCACACCCTCTGAAAATGTGCATATCACAGTGTCTATAGCCAACGAGACCTGCTGGGCGGCGGGCTTTGCAAGAGCTTGCATACACGTTTATTCTGAAAATGAGGATGAGACCCCGGGCTACCAAGGATGGCGAAGGGTGTCGAAAACCAACAATTATTTCAAGGAGCTAAAGATCACGGACGACCTCGCGAAAGCTAAGTGTCATGATCTTGCCAGCTACATAGATGCTGAAGAGATCAGTGAGACGCCAGGCCCCAGCGGGATGTAATCATGTAATGATGATGGTAACCCGTTGTCAGAGGCATGAGAACAGTGACAAGGCAAGGCATAATGTATGGGAGACTGGAGTGGCAAGTGCCCATCGAGGCGTGCGAGGGGTATTTAACGATAGCCAGTCCTGAGTCAGATAGATTGTGGGAGGCCATAGATCGAAACCGTCATCATGATCATCCGAACCTGGCTTGTAGCTAAATAATATCTTGCGGGCTCTCGATGACAACCTGCCTCGGCCCTCAACGACTCTATCATCTCCTTTAATGCAGATTGGGCAGGCGATCACTAATCAGGTAGAGTGTGAGAGCGTCTAGGAAGTGCCGCTGTATCCAGAGGACGCAGATTGAAGACTCCTCTACAGTCTCCAGTGTAGCTGTTTACAGTGAAACTATAGCTCTGTATTCTGGAGTACGCTGGAGGAGTTACTGCTGGGAGAGCCTGGGACAGCACATACAATGAAGTGTAGCTGCTGGGGGACTTATGGGCGAGAAGTAGAAGACTCTGGGCCTATGGAGGAATCTGCGACATCATATACGGCGTTGAACATAGCGAAATACTGAGCTTTGGAAGCTTTTGCTGCTGACAACCTTTTCTAAATTATCGACGTCTTGTGCGGCCTTAGTGTTCGGGAGCTATGACATTTCGAATCTATTGACATCAGCATGTACATCAATTCATCGCAGATTTGATCCTCTATCCAAGTATAGGGACAAATCCTCCGGAGGCATGCCATACGAGGCTCTAGGACGCAGAAGAAGTGTGCCGCTAATAGCTACTGCTGGAAGCATGTCTTATGGGGAGTATTGCCTAATTATACATGGTTCAGCAGCTTGTACGATGCGTATTCTTTTGTGTCATCTGGCGCAACGGGATTGTCATTGGGCACATCAGTGAATCAGTGATCACCCAGGTATAACACCCGCGATTGACACCTGCAGCCAGGGTATCACAAGATTCACAAGTATTGAGAATTTCGCCGATACTGGATGAGAGCCGAATCACGTGAGGGCCCTACCAGCCAAACGCTTAAAACTAAAGAATTTACCGTATTTCTGCCCAAGAAATCTTGCGTCATTACACCATCGTCTCATACCTGTTCTTGAAACACAATGGAAACTTCAACAACTCTGCAAGACCAAAGCGACATTTTTTTCTATAATGGCGATGACGTGCAGTTCGAAGATCTGACAAGATACAAACGATTTGGATTGCATCCGATCACTCTCGGCGATGTCCTTCCCAAGCCGCTTACTTGTGTCAGCGACGTGAACAAAGAGCCCCGATATCGAATCATGTTGAAGCTCGGATTTGGGGCATTCGCTACAGTGTGGATGGCTCGCGACCTTGTCGAGAAGTACCTAATGTTTGACGCCGTGAATGTGTGACGTTGAGAAATTGACTTCGCCCTGCAGACGTTATGTCGCCGTCAAAGTCGGACATGGGTCGGAGAGACCCCTCCCCGATAGAGAAGGCGAAGTTCTGTCCCAGATTCGCGAAACTGGGCCAGGAAAGCTTGGCTATGAGAGGGTTATCGAACTCTTAGACATTTTTATTGTTGAAGGACCGAATGGATTCCACCAGTGTTTGGTGACCGAAGTGGTCTCTCCACTGAGTAAGCAAGATAACTACCAACATGGTTCATATGATGTTGTACGACAAATTGTAGAAGGGTTTGCGTTCCTTCACAGGGAAGGCATAGTACACGGAGGTAAGGCCGGTAGTGCAGACTGATGTCGATGGTCAAGCAACTGACGTGACGTTCACACACAGATCCCCACATCGGCAATTTCGGGATTGCCCTCCCTCAGCTGGAGCAATTCGAGGAGGATGACATCATCGATACTTTTGCCAGCGAAGAAGTTATTCCAGTCGTTCCTCGCGATCCAAAATTCCCAATGAACTCGATACCCCCTTATGTTGTTGCACCTGCATCGATTGGATACTTTTTATTAAGGAGGAAGGCCTATCCTGGCTCGTTAAATGTCAAAATTTTGGACTTTGGAAGAGGTATGTGGACACTGCACAGATTTCTGTGACACAACTAACATTACAATCGCTTATTCACATAGCCTACAGGATGAGCCAGGCGGACCCGAACTTGTTAGGTGCACCTCCCAAGATGATTCGGCCGCCAGAAGCTCTACTTCACGAACTGTTCGATGGCAGAGTCGACTCTACTTGGAGCGAAGCGGCCGACATTTGGGCTGTCGGATGTACGGTAGGTCATCGTTGCCAAGATTTTCAATGCATGAGGTTAACATTCATGCTCAGCTATTCTATGTCAAATCGGGCGGCATCCTTATTTCGACAATAGGTTCTTTGAAAGGTTATCTTTTCCGGGAAATTCAATTCGGCGGACCTCCCCCACAAACTTGGCCGAAACTTTGGGACACACAAGATCGGAAACATGAAACTTGTTGGTATCTCTGCCTTTCCCCTGCCTTTCCCCTGCCTTTCCCCTGCCTTTCCCCTGCCTTTCCCCTGCCTTTCCCCTGCCTTTCCCCTGCCTTTCCCCTGCCTTTCCGCTTTTGAGTGGATTCGCAGCCGCGATACTGACACTCTAGCACCAGCCCTCCACGACCGAGTTGAGGTTTGGAAGAGGTATGAGACGAGAAAATATCGCAACTTGTTCAGGATGCTCGATGACGAAGGCTTGGAATTCCTTAACTTGATTAAGAGAATGATTATCACGAGTCCTGACCAACGGACTCCGACGACGGTGCTTTTAAGTGACCCATTTATGGTAAAACGTAGGAAGGAGGAAGAAAGCATATAGATTGTATGTTCCGACCCGTCTCAAACGCTTCCGGTGAGACTACGCAGTCGATGAAGATTGTCATAAAGCATTTGGCGCTGGGGCAAACCTTTATCAGCTGTAGAGTCCTTTTGCGTCGTCGTCCAGAACAAAAACAAGCACAATTGATCCTGAATTTAGAGTATTGTCATTTATACCACCCCATGTTGACGGGCCCGAGACTCATCAACATCATCAGGTTCGGCCAGCTCAGGACAACGACAGGAAACCTGACGGACACGTACAAGCTGGTGTGCATCAACACTGCAAGCAACAAATCGGACACTAGCATGCATGACGCTCCCACGTTCCTGCATCAGGCCACCCATCACAGTATCGCAGAGGAGGACCCCGATATCACCATTCCAGATGCACCCTCTCTGCCAAACCAGCTACATAGAAAAATGCAGTGACGCGAAGCTGTGACAGTGCGCGCCAAAAATAGGCAAAACTGTTCACGTGTGTGTGTTTGCGTCACGTGATGTGTACTCACGTAATGGGTGCTCACGTGATCGAATTTTTTTCAGGATGCTGACCAATGGGCAGAGGAGAAGGCAGGAAGACTCCACTCCATACCCTCATTACTCACTGAGAACTCGAGCATATAGAGGCAAACACGAAATGTGCGCCTCCGCTACGCGTCGCCGCACGATTTCTTCAGTTTTGCCTAATTAATCTTGCGCATGCTGTTCAACATCTCGAAGACGCGTCTCGCCAGATAGATGTTGACCTACGTTGACCAGGTATCCGCAGAATCGTCCATCTTTTCACTAATAAGGGGCTGCACGACGCGCTGGCCAGACTGTTTCCAACCTTCGAGTTCTACACGCGTGGCTTCGGTTCTTCCAAGTTTCGACACATGGTGAAGTTTGGACGACGGCCTTCAGTTTGCCTCACATGACCTCTCTACCCACTCTTTCGGCTATCCTTTAGGATTTCTCATTGATCGTACATATCAATACTGTACCTCACACTCTTTGTTCTGCCTCCAAATCTGGCACACGCTGCCTCGACACCAAACTAGCCCACGATGTCCGCACTGCAAACCGCAGCGGCGATGTCTAGGCGGGCCGTCAACGAGCCTTCACTCTGCAGGCTAACGACGATGACAACCAGGATGTCGACGACAAAGCCGTTACTTGTCGGGTCAATAATGGCGAAGAGACCCAACACTCATTGTGTCGCACAGGGCCAACGGTATACGTAAGTATCAGCGGTAACGACCAACACCAATAGAATGTCACATTTTCTGTCTGGGCCATCGACGAAGCAATTGGCCAGCTTCCAAACACGGCAACTCATCCAAACACGGCAACTCAACTGCGAATGTTGATGGCTTCAAGTGAGCGGGGGTCTCGCTCGTGGCATTCGCTTATCCCGATGTCTTATCAGTCCTCCTGAAAATATCAAGTCGCATGAATGATGATGCACACACTGTCACACAGTCGTTAGTGCCATGTTCGTTGGGCAAAGTTGCAGCCACGAACCATCTCCATGTCAACCTCCTGTATTGCTGTTTTACACACTAGCACGACTTGCAGCAGCGACATCTGCAACATCTGCAAAAGAGCAAAAACACTTTTGATGGTCCAACATCAATGTGCACTCGATTACATATGTAGTCATATGCTTTTCGTGCCAGATGCATCTCTTCTGACTCCTGAGTCTCGTGAGCTCTTTGTTTTGAGTCGGGTTGCAACTTACGCCCTTTCGTCACTGTTCCTTGTTGCGCCACTCCCTCTTTCCCGCCCCTCCCTCTTTCCCGACCCTCCTTCCTGCCTTCCTTCAGGCTTCCTGACTCTTCCTGCCCCTCATTCTGGTCTCCGCCCCCACCTTCGGCCGGGCCCAATTGAGAGCAGATGACGGCGACCGCTTTGACGCACTTTAGCCAGATCCTTTGATACTGATTGTTTCTGGCTCAGGGTTTCCAACTACAACAACAAGAGGTCAATATCTGCTGCTGCATATGCTCCTCGACTACCTCTTGCTACACAGAATACTAATCCATTCCGACAAGCGATTGGATCCAGGTTCACTCCCCAGCTTCGCCGTTGTTCCTACCGACGACATCTAGACAAGATGTGCCGTGCTCAGGCGGGTATCGATCAGACTGGTGGCGGTAGCGCCCCCGGCAGCACCCACGGCCGGGAATTGCTTCCCGCCAATGTGATTCCGCGTCACTACCATGTCACCCTGGAGCCCGACTTGAACAAACTGACCTTTGACGGAACTGTTGTTATTGATCTCGATGTGGTTCAAGACTCCAGCTCCGTATCCCTTCACACTCTTGAGCTCGACATTCACAGCTCCAAGATATCTGCCAATGGCCAGACCGTCAGGTACCGAGTAAATCGCTGATATTTCAATTGGTTACTTGACATAACTCCAGACCGGATGCTGACTCTGTATCTGTTACCCTTAGCTCAAACCCAAAGATCTCATACGATGAGCCTACACAAGTCAGCAAGTTTGAATTTGACGGCTCTCTCGCCAAGGGCTCCTCAGCCCAACTCGAAATCAAGTTTACCGGTCAACTGAATGATAAGATGGCTGGATTCTATCGATCCACCTACAAACGAGACGATGGCTCCGAGGGCATTCTTGCCACCACTCAAATGGAAGCGACCGACTGTCGCCGAGCCTTCCCCTGTTTCGACGAGCCAGCTCTCAAGGCCAAATTCACCGTCACGCTGATTGCTGATAAGAACTTGACTTGCCTGAGTAATATGGATGTGGCCAAAGAGACCGAAGTGCAGTCTACCGTCAGCGGCTCTACCCGAAAGGCCGTCCACTTCAACACCTCTCCTTTGATGTCCACCTACCTCGTAGCTTTTATTGTGGGAGAGCTCAACTATGTGGAGTCCACCAAATTCAGAGTCCCTGTTCGAGTGTACGCCCCTCCTGGTCAGAATATTGAGCATGGACGATTCTCCCTTAATCTTGCCGTCAAGACGCTCGAATTTTATGAAAAGGTTTTTGGTATTGAGTTTCCCCTGCCTAAAATGGATCAAGTTGCCATCCCCGACTTTGCCCAAGGTGCCATGGAGAACTGGGGCCTCGTCACTTACCGCGTCGTTGATCTTTTGCTTGACGAAAAGAGCAGCGGAGCGGCCACCAAGGAGCGCGTTGCTGAAGTTGTCCAGCACGAGTTGGCTCATCAGTGGTTCGGTAATCTTGTCACCATGGATTGGTGGGAGGGACTTTGGCTGAACGAAGGTTTCGCCACCTGGACTTCCTGGGTATGTCTGCCTTGCTCGTCTTTTCTTTCTTCCCTCTCTTTTCTGTTTGGGAGAGATAAAACCCCTTCAACATTTGCTCTCTGGCAACTTTCTAACAAAACCAATACCAAATAATGCAGTACTCTGCCAATGTATTCTATCCTGAATGGAAGGTGTGGGAAAACTATGTTACCGACAACCTCCAGTCTGCACTGTCTCTGGATTCTCTTCGCAGCTCCCACCCTATCGAGGTCCCTGTCAAGCGCGCGGACGAGATTAACCAAATCTTCGACGCCATTTCATACTCGAAGGGTTCTTGCGTTCTTCGCATGGTGTCCACCTACATTGGTGAGGATGTCTTCCTAGAGGGCGTGCGCCAGTACTTGAAGAAGCACGCCTTTGGAAACACTCAAACTGGAGATCTTTGGGCTTCCCTGAGCTCTGTCAGCGGTAAACCAATTGAAGAGATCATGCGAGCCTGGACCAAGGAGGTCGGCTACCCCGTTCTTACAGTCACTGAGAACGACGCCGACAGCAGCATCCATGTCAAGCAAAATCGCTTCTTGCGAACTGGTGATGTAAAGCCCGAGGAAGACAAGGTCCTGTACCCTGTCTTCCTTGGCCTTCGTACCAAGGACGGTGTTGACGGAAATGTTGCCTTGAAAGAACGTGAGGGAGAATTCAAAGTCCCCAGCACAGATTTCTACAAGCTCAACGCAAATCACACTGGAATCTTTCGGGTTTCATACACTCCTTCCCGTTTAGAGAAGCTCGGCCAGGCTGCCAAAGATGGTCTGCTATCTGTTGAGGACCGAGCTGGCATGATTGCTGATGCTGGTGCTCTCGCCACCTCCGGCTACCAAAAGACGTCTGGTGTGCTCAACTTGCTGAAGGGTTTTGATTCGGAGAATGAATTCGTTGTCTGGAACGAAATTGTTGCTCGCCTCGGTGCTATTCAGAGCGCATGGGTCTTTGAGGACAAGGCCATCACCGAGGGTCTCAAGGCCTTCCAGCGCCATCTCGTTAGTCCCAAAGCGCACAAGATGGGCTGGAAGTTCTCTGAAAACGACGGCCACATTGAGCAGCAATTCAAAGCCTTGCTGTTCGAAGTTGCGGGTATCAGCGGCGATGAAAAGATTATTGGTGCTTGCAGAGACATGTTTGCCAAGTTCATGTCGGGCGACAAGGCCGCCATTCACCCCAACATTAGGAAGAGCGTTTTTGCCATTGTGCTGCAATACGGTGACGTTAAAGAGGTACGAATTCCATTTACACTGTTTATCATTTCGCCGTGTATGGTTGCCGAAACTAACCGGTTCTCGAACCAACAATGTAGTACGATCAAATTCTCAACTTTTACCACGCTTCCACCAGCAGTGACGAACGCAACACGTGCCTGCGCAGTCTTGGGCGTGCCAAGAACCCAGAGTTGATCAAGAAGACGTTGGGTCTCTTGTTCAGCCCCGGCGTCAAAGATCAGGACATTTACATGCCAGTCGTTGGCCTGCGCTCGCACCCAGAGGGAATCAAAGCTCTGTACAACTGGATGGAGGAAAACTGGGCGATGCTCTATGAAAAACTACCTCCTGGTCTGTCCATGCTGGGTAGCATGGTCAACATCATGACGTCGGGCTTCACTTCCCAAGAGCAACTCGACAGAGTTGACAAGTTCTTTGAGGGCAAGAACACCAACGGATACGATCAATCTCTAGCGCAAAGCAGAGATGCGGTGCTGTCCAAGATAGCATGGCTCCGACGTGATGGCCAAGATGTAGCCGACTGGATCAAGGCCAATGGATACGCCAAATAAAGCACACACCAAGTAAGATGTTTTGAATAATGTCTGTCAATAAAGAATAATTAATATATCCGAGTACAAGATGACTCATGACTATTACACACCCGCTTGAACAACTCAGTGACTGCAGATAAAAGTACAATAGCTTTGTGTCTGTCTCACGCACCGGGTAAAACTAGACAACATTCTTGATGCGCAAGTTTTCCGTTGGGAAACACGAGATAGGAAGACGAATGTGATGTCTACGCCCACTTGTCCTTGTTCTGCTGCGCAAAAGCCTTCCAAGTGATTGGCTTGTCGTCACCCAGCAGCTGCAGACTGGGCTGGAGATCAGCCCCAGCATAATAGCCCGGATCCTGAAGCAACAGCATATTCTCGAATAGTTCCTCCGCAGCCGCCTTGGGCAGAAACGTCTTAAAGGCATCATGCGGCGTCTCCATATAAGACACCTTCTTCCCCGTCACCTCCTCCAGCTCAGCCATGATCCGAGCAGGGGTATAATACTCCGTAGCAGCCAGGATACGCCTCCCCTCCGTCGCCGGGAAATGCCTCACCGCAGCCCTGACAAACAACCCTGTATCCCGCTCCGCATCCAACAACGGCATCTGTGCCTCCTGGACCTTGACCCCCTCCGGCATAGCCCACACCAAGCCTTTGTCCTTCCCCTCTGGATTCTGGCGAATAAAACCAAACAAGCCCGTCATGTAGAGACCGGGCTGTACAAACGTCGAGGGCACGCCACTGGCGCGAATGTAGGCTTCTATTTCGGCTTTGCTGTCAAAGTGTGTTACGTGGCTGAGACGGCCGTTTGAAGCATCGCGGACGTGTAGGAGGGACGAGAAGATGATGTGTTTGACGCCAGCGGCCTTGGCGGCATCGGTGACGGCTTTGCCTTGGGCGATTTCGGTGGCGGGGGACATGGATTCCCAGAAGTTGGTGAGGAGGAAGATGGTGTGGGCGTTTTGGACGGCGGGGTGGGCTTCTTGGGAGGAGGACATGTCGGCCTATTTTTTTGTTATTTTTTTTTGGTTAATTCACAATTAATACAAGATCATTGAGGGTTTTTGTGTTTTCTTTCGTTTCTACGCAACAAGAGATCGTTTCTTTCTTGTTGGAAAGGAGAAGCGAGGAATTATTTGCAAGGGTGTGTAGTCGAGGAATCAGGATATACATCAAAATAGAATGGCTGGCGGAGTTTTAGTTTTATACCTTGACTACTTGTACGCCCTTGGCTGCGAGGGCCTGCGCGGCGGGTTTATTGACATCGCGGGTGATACCACGGATTGTAAACTCGCGTGAGAGGGCCTTGTCAGCAAGGATGGCGCGGATGACGGAGCCGCCCTGGATGCCTGTTGCGCCGAAGACGGTGAGGATTTTGGACATTTTGTGTATGTATATGAGAAGAAAATTCGGGAAAATTCGGGTGATAATTCGGGTGTTTATTGAGATGCAGAAACGTGGAAGATCAGAGAGGAGGTAAAAATCGTGTCGGGGACTTTGGCGATATATAGGAGGCGATAGTGAGTTGATGGCTTATGGTGGCTTTCTGATGGGCTGGGTGAGCGTGCTGTTTTGCTTGGCTGTTGACCGACGCACTGTGAGGTAATGATGATGTCTAGGTCATTTGTGTTTGATTCTGTGGTCTTGTAATTCAAGGCGCTTGTCTTATATCACTTTTTCTGTCTCGGAGTCTATTGTCTCTGGCTGGCAAATATGTAGTAGTCAACATGAAGTGACGCTGTCATGGAATGCTCTCTTCCTCGATGTTGCCATATTAGTAGGTATGTTGATTCTTGAAGCGGATTTGTCATCTGTCGGCTTGTAAAAGGGCCGCAGCGGCAACTTCAACGTGGCCTTGTCGCTCTTTCTTGGGACGCCGACGGGATGGGCGGGCGTTTGGAGCTTGGAGCTTGGAGCTTGGGTTGTCGCGCTTTCTCGGAGCTCCGGGGTGTGGCGGCAGATGTCAGCTTTTAAAGCCATGAAGGATCGAGGATCGGTCAAGGTATGATCTTGGTGGCTTTTTCTACTTCGTTTACGGCCTAGACCTGGATTGTCTGGCTTTGATGCTTATCTTGAGGTGAACACTAATGACTCTGATGGGTTGAGTGCGGTTTGTCGCGGTACTCAGCTCAGTCTCTTGAGTGAGAGGGAATGTTTGGCACATAGATTGGCCAAGCACATCCCTTACAATCAGTCGCACATGTCGCCGTCGCGTTTGACACCCTCAATCAGACCAGACGACTTACAACTTACAAGTTACACCAGTGACCAAGGGCCAATATGCCTGATCCATCCGCGCACAAAGACGCCATCAGGCAATGTGCTGTACCTTTTCAATTCGAGCGGGGACATACTCCGTAATACTATAGTAATAATAAGTGAGCCAACTTTGAGTGCGAATTAGCACTTAAGGTCAAGAAGGGAGACATGCGAGGCCTCCGGTATCCGGGACTCCCGGATCAACTGCCGTGAAGTATGTATGTACTCTGTGAGGCTGAACATGTTTGAGTCTTGACACTGGAGCGCATACTGCAAGACGTCCAGTGAACACTGAAGGGTCCCCGCGCCATCGATAATTTCTGCGTACTCCGTACATACGTGCCGCGCAGTAATTGCATGGATGATCAAAGTGATGCGACTCAGTGCCATACGTAGAGTAGCATTTCCCATAGCAGTTCCTTGCCCAAGCTGCGAGACTTCTCATCTCGCGGGCCACACAAGACTCTGTCTTGACTCTTGATCTTTTGATGGGCATCATATGCTCAGCCCCAGCGGATGGGCCGAGCGCTGGAAGTCATCGCCAAGCCTCAACCCAGCGAGAGCCCCCCCATCGTCCCATCGTCGGGCTGAGCGCCACGTCAACCAGCTTCGCCCGCATTCATGTTGTATTGTACCGTACAGGTGTATATGTACATAGCAGGTACATTACGGACAAGCTCAGGTGTTTTCCACCAATACCTGCCATCAAATTCACTCCAAAGCCGAGTTGCCAAGCCTTTGCAATTCATCCATATTTGTGAACAAAACGGAACTATTATACATAAAGCGGCTGAGTGTCCGGTCGCCTCGTCGCTTTGGCCTCTCTGCTTCACTCGGGTTCTCTTGTACCGCTCACACCAGACAAGCTCACGCCACGTCAATCACCAACGCTTTTGCACTCCTCCAAACGGGTGACAGGGGCCAAACAAAGAGACCGTGGGGGGGAAACGGGACATTGAAATTTGAAAAAGAAAAGAAAAAAGAAAAGAGACATCGTTTAAAAAGCACGCGGCATCTTTCTGAAGCACCCGCTCGAACATAACTTACCAGCTTGCTGTGTTGTGCAGGCAAAACTGGTCGTCTCCACTCCGAGCTCTCAGCTTACCTAAGGTACCTCTCTGAGCTGACTTCCCACAGCTGAGCACCTACACTTATTAAGTTAGGTACGGAGTACACTGGAAAGCTTAAAACCAGACCACCCGGCCCTAATTAATTGACGTCACGTTGCGCTGCGCATTCTTTCAAATTTTTACTACCAATCTACATCGTTTCCCTGCTATTTCGCCATCCGAATCTCTCAAAAATCTTGTCGGCATCGTATCTTGAAAGATCTAGTTCTGTCGCCAAACGTCCACAATGGAGCTTCCGGCCATCGCCAGCCTCGCCTTGTACGGCGCCATTGCGCTGTTCAATATTATTTCTTTAGGTCTTCTGGCTTATGGTACGTCTGCTGTTGCGCATCCCTCTCAATTATGATCTTTCCATGGCACGGCACGGCATGGCGCGTTCCCGCCTCGCGCTCTCTCCTTTTGATATTCCAGTTATCCCGCTTCTAGCATCTATCTAACCATGGGTATCGGGATTCGCGCACAGCTGTCAACTCGTGGGGAAGCTCCTTCTTCTACCGATCCTCGTCGCCGTCCTCGGTTAACTTCATGCTCTTCAACACCATCTGGACGTTTCTCGTGCTCATCTATCTGCTCGTTATCCCTCGCTTCGCTGCGGCGCTGTACCTCTCCATCGTGGCGGCGGGCCTTCTCGCCATTACGACCATCTTCTGGTTCGCGGGGTCCATTGCGCTGGCTGCCTTTTTGGGAGTCGGTAACTGCGCAGGGAGCGGGTTCTGCAGCGTATATCGGGCGGCGCAGGCTGCTACGGCGTTTGGCTTTTTCATCTGGATCATGTTTACGGTGCTGCTTGTCTTTGCGTTGCTTGGGGTCTGGGGGCACGGGATCAAGGGGCGGGCGAATGCGGATACGGCGGGGACGCAGATGAGTTCCCAGCCCGGGGTGCAGGCACAGCCGGTTTAAGAAGGCAGAAGGACAGAAGACGCACTTGGATGGCTGCGGATGGATGGAGGTGCTCCTGGTTGGGTTTTATCTGCCAGTTGGGAGAAACTGAGGTGATGGATGTAATGGAGGAGTCAACAGCGCAGGAGAGGTTTGGTGTAATGTTGGTACATTGGCGGTGAAGTGATACCCCCGGGCGCGAATTGGCATTGATGCGGCGACATTTTGGATGATTGGGGGACATGTCTTATGATGCCAGGAATAATTAAGTCTCGATATCTCAAATCTTCTTTCTCACTACAGTCTACTCACTGAAAGCTACGACATTATGCGATCCGGAGAGGTGGACGTTGATTGTGCCACCATCAAATTGAAAGGGCCGTCTTTTGATGGTATTGTCACCGTATGTAGCAGAGCAATTGGCTCTAACTCCGTAAGAGGTTCTTTGTACGTTTCCCGACCAACATGATGATTTTGAAAACGCAGGGAGCGGCTGTGCCCCTTGTATGAAGGCAATACCGATCTAGCAAGCGGGCAAGCAAAATGTACCAGGGTGAGGAGGCAGAGAATCTCCGAAATCTCGATGCGAATCCCCGTCCAGCGCCAGACAGTGCCCACTGCCGACAGGCCGTCTCCTCGATACCCTCTAGCCCGCTTCTAACCTAGCGCCAGACTGGCCTGGGCCTGCCTGCCACCCTTTGTCAACTCCAACCTCCGACTTTCAAATTCCACCTCGTCTCGGCGCCATCCGCGATCCGGCGAGTGGAAATCATTGATCAATGATCACCCATCCTAGCGGTGTAAAATACTTACCTTGGAGGTACGTAGGTAAGCACCGTGTCCCGCACGGACCAGCTCCGCCAACGCGGGCGCAAGGCACAGGCATCCCATCCCGACAGAGCACCAAATCATAAAAATGCAAAGACTTTGGGCGACGTTGTTTGCTGCATACCACGCACAGCGCAAAGAGAACATCCCGTCTCAGACTCAGGCATCGCCATCTTCCCGCTGTCTGTGGACGCCCAATTGCACGGTGATACGGCCTTTATATGTAATATGCGCGACGAAACCCACTCAGACGTGCCGTCCGGCGTCACGTCATCCCCGTACAATGCGCCGGGCTAGTCACGGACTCACGACTCACTCGGCCGCCTTTCCCCGCTGTCGGGCCAACCCAGCCACGTCGTAACAAAATAGCAGGGCTGGGAACAATGTCGCGGCTTTTTCTTCTCCAAAGGCAAGGCGGAAAAAGAACGAGCGGACGTAGGCGAATCACATGCATCCATCATCCATGGCCGGCCCTGATCTTTGCGCCAACACGAAGTTTGGACAAACTCCATGGCCCCCATCGCCCGAACCAGTAAATTGCATGCATTTATGCATTGCCGTCCGAAGCTAAATACTGTACACACATGATACATATGTATATACATGTATGTACCTACATTAATACCTGTGCTCTTCCGCTCCCCCGGGTTCACAGCCTTATGTTTCCTGACTCCTCTTTCTTGCATTCCGTACTTGCGTCAATCCTACCTTTTTGCCACGTTTGTGTCAGTTAACACGTCGTCGTTGTCGCAGAGTCTACATACTTGCGTGACCTCATTGGCTGAGCTGGCTTGCTCGGGTGCTTGCGCAACGCAACTTGCGATCATACGTGGCGAAAGCGTGATACGAGTGTATATTGGGAGTCGGTACAGGAAAGAAGAGATATCTCAACGGGCTTGGATTCCTTTTTCTTCTGTTCCCGTCTTATTGACGGTCGTTATCTGCCCACCATGATGTTCGCGCTGGTGTTTGTGTTCTTTCGGATCTGTCAGATCGTCACGCTGGTACGTCCCGTCCTATGCGCTCGCGACCGCAACACCAAAAAGAAAAACAAAGAGACAACAAAACAATGACAAGACAACCATTTACTTTACTTTTTCCACCCCAAGTCTAACCACCAAATTGTCTAGATTCCCCCCCTGGGTATGCTCGCCTGGTTCATCCACATCTTCGTCATCAACAACGCCCTCACTCCCGACTCCATCCTCATCCTCTTCATCGTCGTTGTCCTCGCCATCGCATGGACCATCGCCACCCTCTTCAGCTACCACCGCTCCTCTGCAAATGCCCAGTTCGTCGCCCTCATCGACCTCGCCTTCATGGGAACCCTCATCGCCGCTGTCTACCAGCTCCGGGGCATTGCCGACGCTGACTGCGCCAATCCTACCGCGAGTTCCGTCTGGTACGCCCCCAACCATGTCCCCGTGCCGGATTTCGGATGGCAGACCGATAAGCCCTGCGGGATGCTCAAGGCCTGTTGGGCGTTTGCCATCATGAACATTGTCTTCTTTGCTTTTACGGCCCTGGCGGCGTATAGCCACGGGGGAGATCTGGGCTATGAGAACGAGCGGAGTCACTTTTACGTGCAGAGGCGGGGACACCGTCATTCTAGTTCGCATGGGCATCGGCATAGGAGTCGGTCGAGGGGGGGTTCGCGACATAGTAGCCATCGGAGTTCTCATTCGC
Organism: Claviceps arundinis; assembly: GCA_018360175.1. NCBI lineage: Eukaryota > Fungi > Ascomycota > Sordariomycetes > Hypocreales > Clavicipitaceae > Claviceps > Claviceps arundinis. Next base: position 40,349 of record SRPS01000134.1, read on the forward strand.
ATCGACGGGTTTACGTTTGAGGCATTGGAGGCAAGTAAAAAGGAGGATGTAAAGACAGAGAGAAAAAAAGCGTGTTGACTTGCGCAGGGGGGGCGACGATGCTCTTGTTCTTTTGGGGAGGCCTGCTTTTTTTTCTTTTTCAGAAAGGAAACGAGCATGCTTACCCTGACACAAGTAAATACCATTCCGAAAGGACCAGGGCGGGAGTCCGCGGGACGGATGATATCATGTGGACGGAATATGATGGTGCTGCGGAAATCACTGGATGGTTTCAAAGTTTGCGTGAGCTGTGGACACACGGCTTATCTTTTTGAATATGGGATCATGTATAATGAAGTCATGTATACACGTGTCGAAACGAATGAGTCGAATTTCGCGGACATCTATTGTTTGCCAATTAGTTTAGGATCTTGGATTTATTGATCATCTTTTGCGTTGTTTTATATTCTTTTCCGAGTTCATGTATCTACTTTTCCAAATACCATGTATCTATTCTTCCCACATCCAATACATGCACCTACCTGCCTATGTTTGCTTGATATCCAAACGCAACCTCCACCCTTCCCGTCTAATGCCTCGTCACATCCTCTCCAACATGATATCCCCTCGCCACACCGCTCCGCCCTTGCTCTATCAATGTGCTTGCCTCTCCGTTCTGATCCTCCTCCTGATTGAAGTCGCTTCCCAGGCCTTGCCACGTTCTTTTTGACCGCAGATAGTCGGCACCAGGGCTGGCTACGCCGTTGATACTGATCAGGTCGCCTGCCACTTTTCGAGTCACGGCCGTGGAGGGCTTATCCTTATCCTTGGTACTTGATTCAGAGTCCTGCGCGTCCTGCTCTTTCTTCTGCTCATTTGCGCTCCGGGCCGTAAGGTGTAGAGGGCGGCTATGGCTGACAAGTTTGCCAGTCCGGAGGTCGAATTGCGGAGGTAGCGATTCCTCGCCCTCGACGCCGCCCTCACATTCTTCTCTTTCTGCAGCTTCTTGGTCCTGCTGTAGCTGATGCGACGCGTCATCGTCTGTGCCGCGTACATCGGGACCTCCACCATCGTCACGGTCCGTCAGTGTCAACTTTTCAATACCTCCCCACCATTCGTTGCCCCACAGTCTTTCTTCTTCGCGCACGAGCGCAACTTCCATCTCAAACGGCGTGACTACTGGCCGCCAGTAGCCAGCGTCGTCTTCCACAAGGCCGCTTTCCCAACACCCGACAACTACCCAGCCTTCAATCTCGGCGAAATTGGCTAGTTTGGCCGGGTTCAATTTGCCCACGACCACGGTGTAGCTCTTCTTGCCTGCGCGGGCCATCTTTTTGCGCAACAGATCGATCGACGCTAGGTAATTCGAAACGGAGAGCGTGTTCACTAGGATACCCACCACGCCCGCGGCTGCGAGAGACAGAACGCGTGCGAATCGTCGTCGAAGCAGACCCGCTGCTCGGATTGTTGGGTTGTCGATTGTGGGCGCCGCTGCCGAGTTTGTCGTGCAAAGCACGTGCAGAGACGCGAATCGTGTTTGCAGAGCGAGGAGTAGCCCTGTGGGCGGATCTGAGATGTGCAACAGGGAGTGTGACTTGATTTCATCGTCCGTCATGTCGGTACCTTCGATCTTCCGATTCGGTATTATGGCCGTTGGGTTTCTTTCCACTGTGGTTCCTTTGACATTGGTGTATCCTGCTGCTCTTAGGTCCTGGACAATGCCGTCGACGTGGTCCTGGTACGTAAGGTCTGCCATGACTACCACCTTGGCATCTTTGTCGACAAACTCGGTCGCGAAGCGTTCGACGACTGCGCCGTGATTTAACTCGTGTGAGGTGTAGACATATATGACGGGCAGCCGGCTCGTCGGGCTCAAACAGGTTCGTCCGTAGTGCACCACCACGTCAGAGTCTGCATGTTCAGCGGCAATTTCGTCGACGCAGCATGCGCTGTAACTGGTATCGGCCAAAATATGGATCCGTCGCGACTCGTCGCCGTCTTTGCTGAGCTGGGCCTCTAATGTCTGGACGACGCGAGGGGCATCAACAAGCATGGCGTCGGGAAACTGGAGCGCAATTCTTTTCCAACCGCCTACTCGGATCTCTTCGGCCGTTCGAGGGATCTCATAGCAACGTTGAAGGTCCTCGTCTGACAATGTTGAGGTAGGAATCGACTCTGCCGCAGGCTTCTCGAGCATGTACTCGTCCGGTGTTGACAGAACCGGCGCTGCGACAAGTTCGGAGGCCATGACGGCGGCTGTTTCTCGAGGGATCGTAAGTGTTCAGGTGTCGTGTGGCCACGAGCTGCTCACCCAGTAGCCTGGCGGCAACGATCGGTATGGTAGAGGCAGTTCTCGACGAGAGTGGACATGGCAAACCAGCACATGCAGATTAACATTATCGCGAGGTTAAATTTTGAAGTTGGCGCACATTTCGGCGGGGCAGGAACGTGCATGTGCCCACTGCCGCGGGGTTGGTGCCGAACAGTGAACTTGAGGCACGCCGCACAACTTACAACGGGTGGGGCCAAGTCCTTAAGACCAAACGCGACTTGGATTGCATTTACGCGTGACGCGGGTCAGAGCTCTGGACACCCCCGTGTGTTCCAATGGCTCGCAGCTTTTCTTTTTCAACCCAGCCTTCTCATAGTCACTATTTCGTATTTTCAACCTGTTTTTTATCACATCTCGTCAATATCTTCATGATATACCATTCCTTCCATCATTAGCACTTATCTTCCCCGCATTGTGCACATACCGACGTGCATTCGACCGCGTTTCAACAACCCTTCATCGAATTCTGTATAGTGAATTTACGCGTCACTCAGAGACACGACGATCTCTCCCATCATGGCGGGCCCAAAAACAGAGCCAAGCACGGCTCGCACCCCCGTGAGGCCCTCTGCTAAGCCTGCTGGCACTGTCAATTCCTCGTCCAAGCAGCGATCCATCATGTCCTTCTTCCAGAAGTCATCTCCTGGGCCCGCGTCCTCGCCCAGTAGTCGCGATAAGGTCTCTCCCGATCCTCAGCGTTCCTCATGTTTGCAAGAGACCACCAAAGCCAACTCTCTTCCAAAGCCAAGGGCGAAGTCAACTTCGAAGCCATTGGTCAAGCTCTCTACGCCTGTTCCCAGCAGCGACGTCATTGAGTCGCCCAGCTCGCAGGAGAATGCCGACCCTGTATCCACGGTTAAGTCGACGGCGAGATCCAACGCAAAAAGAACTCAAGACACAAAGCCTAGTGCGGTGATGACCAGCAGTCCAAGTCGAAAGGTAAGACTTTACGAAGCATGTGTCAGTGTGTCCTGCTTGCGAAAAACATAACTTCCGAGAACCTCTACCCATTTGATCCATTACTCATGCGAGGCTTCTATCAGGTCAAGAAGGTTGTTTCGTATGCTGAGTCCTCTGACGATGAAGAACCTTTCAATCATGGGAACAGCACTCAGAGGGCTAGGCGACGTGGCGGAGCGCGTCCTGTGGTGAAAGACGAGGATGAATATGATGAGCCTGATGCAAAGTTTCTAGATGACGATCTCGGTGCGTATGATGTTGACAGGGCCCACGTCAGCACCTAATACTGACTTCCACTACTAGTAGACGATATGAGCGACTTTCTTGCTTCTGAAGATTCGGCTGATGACCGCCGCCAGAAAAGTAACAAGCGAAAGCGACCTGTTGCACCGAGGACACCTCGAAAGCGTTCCAACGTGTCTCCGCCCTCGGAAGATGAAGATGCTATTGTGCCCGACCGCAACGACGACCTCGTCATGGCTGAGGTTCCTTCAAACTCTACTGCCTCACAGTGGAGCTACGACCCCGAGTCAGCCGACAAGAGACCGGTGATGGTACCAGCTGGCCGGGCCGCGGTGAAAGATCCGAAGCACAAGGAAAAGGCATACACAAAAGAACCAGAAGATCGGTACTCCTGGCTAGCAAACATTCGTGACAAAGAGAAGAGACTTCCCAGTGATCCAGAGTACGATCCGAGAACCATTTTCATTCCTCCCAAGGCGTGGGACAAGTTTACACCATTTGAGAAGCAGTACTGGGAGATCAAGCAGAACCTGTGGGACACAATCGTCTTCTTCAAAAAGGGCAAGTTTTACGAACTCTACGAGAATGACGCTACCATTGGTCATCAAGAGTTTGACTTCAAGATGACTGACAGAGTCAACATGCGCATGGTCGGTGTTCCCGAGAGCTCCCTGGACCACTGGGTCAACCAATTCATAGCCAAGCAATACAAGGTTGCGCGAGTAGACCAGATGGAAACCAATCTTGGTAAGGAGATGCGCGAGCGACAGGATAAGAGTGGCAAGAAGGCCGACAAGATCATTTCACGTCAGCTGTCATGCGTGCTCACTGCTGGTACGCTGGTCGACGGTAGCATGCTCCAGGACGACATGGCCGCTTATTGCGTTGCAATCAAGGAGTCAGTTATCGACGACGTCCCGTCGTTTGGCCTCGCCTTTGTAGACACCGCCACTGGACGCTTCCAGCTTTCCGGCTTCGAAGACGACGTTGACCTCACCAAGTTTGAGACTTTTGTAGCCCAAATTGGCCCTCGAGAATTGCTCCTGGAGAAATCGCACCTCTCCACCAAGGCGCTGCGAATCCTCAAGAACAACACTAGCCCGACGACGATCTGGACACATCTGAAACCAGGAGCGGAGTTTTGGGACGCTGACGACTCGCGGCGTGAACTCAAGTGCGGCAACTACTTTGCCGCTTCCCCCGATTCCGATGATGGTGCTTGGCCAGAAGTGCTTCAGCAGTTTCAAGATGATGACTTGGTCATGTCGGCTATGGGCGCCTTGCTATCATACCTCAAATTCCTGCAAATAGAGCGGCCTTTGCTTTCTCAAAAGAGCTTTGAGCGATACAGCCCAATTCAGAAGAACGGAACTCTGGTTCTAGATGGACAGACTTTGACGAATCTCGAATTGTTCACTAATTCTACCACCGGCTCCACGGAAGGCGCCTTGTTCAGCCTGCTCAACAAGTGCATCACACCTTTTGGTAAACGACTGTTTCGGCAATGGGTGGCTCATCCCTTGTGTGATATGGAGCGCATCAATGAGCGACTGGACGCCGTGGATCTTCTCAATGGCGATATGACACTCCGCGAGCAATTCTCCTCTCAACTCATGAAGATGCCTGATTTGGAGCGACTGATCTCCCGTATTCACGCCGGTGCCTGCAAACCAGAAGACTTTGTGCGCGTGTTGGAAGGTTTCGAGCAAATACAGCACACTGCGAGCCTTTTGTCTGCATTCAAAGGAGGAAACGGACTCGTGGACCGATTAATTTCCTCCATGCCTGACCTCACAGAGCCCCTAAGCTACTGGAAGGGCGCCTTTGATCGACGCAGGGCCCGAGAGAAGAAAATCCTGATCCCTGAGAGAGGTATCGAACCGGACTTTGACGACAGTCTGAGTCAGATCGATGAGATCAAGGGCCAACTAAAGGAACTGCTCTCAGAAAAGATGGCGGAGCTAAAATGCCGCTCTCTCAAGTTCACCGACGTTGGCAAGGAAATCTACCAGATGGAGACGCCCAAGAGCACCAAAGTCCCGTCGAATTGGCGACAAATGTCCGCCACCAAGGACGTCAAGAGATGGTACTTCCCCGAGCTTACCCAGCTGGTCCGCGAGCTCCAAGAAGCCGAGGAACTGCACTCGCAACTTGTCCGCGAAATCGCCTCGCGTCTGTTCCGCAAGTTCGACGCCGACTACGCGACGTGGTTGCTCGCCATCAAGATTATTGCCCAGCTCGATTGTCTTGTTAGCTTGGCCAAGGCCTCTACCATGATGGGGCAGCCGGCGTGCAGACCACAGTTCTTTGATGATGGTGACGGCCAGGAGGAATGCCGCAGCTTTGTCGACTTTGAGGAGCTGCGTCATCCGTGTATGACGAGCACGGTGGATGACTTTATACCGAATGATGTGAGGCTCGGAGGGGATAGGGCCAAGATCAACTTGTTGACGGGGGCGAATGCGGCTGGCAAATCGACGGTTTTGAGAATGGTATGTTCACACATTTTTCTTCCTTTCCTTCAACTCCTGTTTATATTCTTATCGCTTTGTTACCATTTTATTATTTCCTGTTTTTCTGTGCTTTCGTGCAACATATCTTCCTCTCCGCCCTCATTTGCGTTCTCACTGTTCCCTTACTCCTTCTCTTCCCCCTTTTCTCCTTTCTGTCTAGCACAACGTGGATTCTAATGAAGGACTTGCTAGACATGTGTGGCCGTCATTATGGCTCAAATCGGATGCTACGTCCCGGCTGTATCTGCTCGCCTCACCCCCGTCGACCGCATCATGTCGCGACTTGGTGCCAACGACAACATCTTCGCAGCCCAGTCGACTTTCTTCGTAGAGCTCTCAGAAACCAAAAAGATTCTCTCAGAGGCAACTCCCCGTTCACTCGTCATTTTGGATGAACTCGGCCGAGGAACTAGCTCATACGACGGCGTGGCGGTCGCCCAGGCTGTCCTCCATCACGTCGCGACCCATATCGGATGTGTAGGCTTCTTCGCCACGCATTACCACTCCCTGGCGACCGAATTCGAGAACCATCCAGAAATCCAAGAGAAGCGAATGGCAATCCATGTCGATGAAAAAGAACGCAAAGTCACATTTCTATACAAACTTGAAGACGGTGTCGCGGAAGGAAGTTTCGGAATGCACTGCGCTGCCATGTGTGGCATCTCAAGCCGCGTGATTGACCGAGCCGAGACGGCGGCTCGGGACTGGGAGCACACGAGTCGACTCAAGGAGAGCTTGGAAAAGGCAAAGACGGGCTGCTATATCCCACTGGGGGTGCTGAGCGACGTGGGCAGTCTGCTAGGCGGTAAGGGAGATGTGAGTGACAAGGGCCTGGATGTACTCCTCCGAGCGATCGAATGCTTGTGATGAGAGCTGAAGGGCATTTTGAGTCTTTCTGGTTGGTGAATTGTATGCTTTCTTGATGTTGCTTTTACAGCTTGAAACTTTGTGTAGCTACCTAAGGAGTCTGCTCTAGCCTCTGTCGGTACTTACTTGCGCTGGGCTGGGAATCAAGAAGAAGGCAGTAAACCTGCACATTGAGGGAATGTTGGGCAATCGTGGGAGAAATATCTCTGTATTTTATGTATTGAACTACTTGGCGTTTTGAAATTTTATTGCGAAAGGAATATGAGATTGGTGGTCAGATTTGTTTGGTCTTTCTGCGTCGGGGTGGTGTTGAATTGCCACTTCGGCAGCGAATACAATTTACGCGGGTACCGATGGGCAGATCGACTTATTGGATCATACGATTTCGACCACTGGCACATTTCATTACATACCTGGTAGGTATGTACGTAGCTGCCGTTATCATTCCTCTCGCTGCCTTCTTTCCGTGATCACTGATCATCAATCATCATTCACCAGTGAGTGAGTGAGTGAGTGAGTGAGTGAGGTGAGTGAGGTGAGTGAGGTGAGTGAGGTGAGTGAGTGAGTGAGGTGAGTGAGTGAGTGAGTGGGTGCGCATCGCAGGTGGAACCTTTTACCAAATTTGGCGCAGCGTCCTCGTTTCATCACATGATCACCCACGTGCGCATCTCCGTTTACGGTTCCGCAGGTGACGATACTGAAGAAAAAAAGAAATCGGCCCAACTCAGCAGGACATTACTCCAGCAATCCAACGCGCGCCACCTCACAGCGCCCTTTCACTACTTCAAGACCTCGCGGCAGGCAGGCTGGCAGTGCGGACTGAGCCTCTCAAGAGCCAGATCGCCATGCGCGCGGGCAGCAGGCGATGACCATGAGGCCACCACCGCAACTCCTTCGTCAGTCTCGCGCCGTTCATGTCCAAGACGGCGTCTGCATCTTGGCACGACGGCAGAAGCCGCGGCATCCCTCGCAATGGCTGTCCTCGATTCCGGTCTCGCAAGCTGCGCCGCGGAGCGCGGGCTCTCTCATGTCAAATCGCCTGTTTGACCCGCGGCGGCCGCATTGTCTCGACGCCGCCTTCTTCACCACTCTTCGGTCCAAGTACTCGAGACGTTTGATGTCAACATCCACATCCAAATCGACCACCGTACACACGACCGGCATATTCACACCAAACGTGCCGCATGGGCCTCAAACGATCTCCAATAATCTTCCGCCCCATCGCAGGCGGCAGGCCCGCCGACAAGCTACCTCCTCCGCCGCCGCCTCCTCCTCCTCACCCTCCGAGTCTTCCTCGTCAGCCGCTGCCGCCGACGCTTCCACTCCCTCAGCAGACGGCACTCTCCCAGCTAATGCTTCCACCATACTCACCAACGTCGCCGCCGCCCACCCCGCCCATTCTCTCCGCCGGATGTTCTCAGCCTTCTTGTCTCTCTCCAAGCCGCGACTGACCGTTCTCGTTGTCCTGAGCGCCATGGCACCGTACGCTCTATACCCTGTTCCCGAGATGCTCTCGCCCACCATGACAGATACGCCGAGCCTAAGTCCCCTTACGCTCCTATTCCTCACCACCGGGACGGCCCTATGCTCCGCCAGCGCCAATGCCCTCAATATGCTGTACGAGCCCTCGACCGATGCCAAAATGTCACGAACGAGAAACCGCCCCCTGGTTCGCAAACTCCTTTCACCGCGCGTGGCGGCACTGTTCGCCATCCTCGCCGGTGCCACCGGCGTCGGTGCCCTATTCTTCGGCGTCAACCCCACCGTCTCCTTCCTGGGCCTCTCCAACATTGTCCTATACGCGGGCATATACACCCCGCTTAAGGCCGTCACCGCATTCAACACCTGGGTCGGCGCCGTCGTAGGCGGCATCCCCCCTCTCATGGGCTGGGCAGCCGCTGCCGGCGAAACAGCCACCAAGGACGGATCATGGCGCGAATTACTCTTCGCCAGTGATGGGTCTTCTCTGGGAGGCTGGATCCTCGCGGGCCTCCTTTTTGCGTGGCAGTTCCCGCACTTTATGCCCCTCAGCTGGACTATTCGTGATGAGTACAAAGCCGCAGGTTTGCGCATGCTGGCGTGGACGAACCCTGCTCGGAATGCCCGTGTTGCTCTCCGCTACAGCATTGTGTTTTTGCCGCTCTGCATATCTCTCTGTGCGGCTGGCGTCACAGAATGGTCCTTTGCGGCCACTAGTCTTCCCATTAATTTGTGGCTCGTTCGCCAGGCGGTGGCGTTTTGGAAACATCAAGGCCATGCCGGAAGCGCGCGGGGCCTTTTCTGGGCCAGTGTGTGGCATCTTCCGGGGATCATGATCCTGGCTCTGGTGCATAAGAAGGGGTTGTGGAGTCGCGCGTGGAACAGTATCTTTGGGGACGAAGACGGCGAATGGGAAGATGAGTTAGAGATGGAGATGACGATGCAGAAACAGGGGACCAGAGCAGTGAGCGTTGCGGACAAGAAAGTCGTAGCTGTGCTTGCTGCTGCGAAGGGGTCCTAATATTCCCGATTACCAAGATCAGTATTAGGAGAAAGTCTTGATTATACTTTTCGCGGATGGTGATGTGATCATGTGTATACTTCTTGTTGAGTTATGCACGCACGCAACACAGTGGCTGGGTTATTGCAAGCGCATACAAGTCTCTATCTTGGAATTTTGTAAGAGTAGCCATGTTTTCATATGCATACGATATAGAGGCTGTTGAAGACACATGATATGAGTAACGATAGCGATGACCATACTTTTAAACTAAATGTGCGCGTCACCATGTCCAACATCGCAGATGCTTGGGCAACAAACACAATGGAGAAAAACTTTCAAGCAACAATTGGAAACATTGACAATGAGAATGAAGATATCCGGTCTTGTGTCTTCGCTTCTGAATGTCTCGCCATCCCTTGCCGTGCTGCTTTCAATTACCCATGGACATCAGAACAAATACAACAGTGAATAGCAACAATAGTGCCCTCAATAGCTGAGCGACATTGGACAAGAATTCCGCCACAGCCCGCAAATCAGAAATGAAGTCAAGTCCAGCCAAACCACTCCGGCATACAATCTCTAATATATAAGAAAGAAAATAATGAAAAACGCAGATCTTCCCCTCTTGAAACTTCTTCTCATCCCTGCGCATTTTTTACACCTCTTTTTACATAGGAAAGAAGAAGAAGAGATAAATACAACCCCATGATCTGGTCCATGCACTGCACGATTCCCAGGGGTGTCGAGTGACGCTTGTTGCGTCAGAACATAAAATGTACAATGAGCTCCTCAGCCTCCTCTTCAGGACAATGTCGCGTAAGACAATCGACAAAATGATTGAGCGGAGGGTGCCATGTCTGCGCGCGGTATCTTTCCTCGCACATCCATAGTAGTGTCCCGTCCCATGTTTGCCTTTCTGCCAAGGGCTACAAGAGTGGCCTTGATATCGTTGACCGGTCACCGCTGTAAGTAAGGTTGCGCCTTAGTCGTCGAGGATGTGCGATCCTGAACCGTGGTTGGCCGCCGGTCCCCGGATGAGGGTATGTTTTCGTTTGCGTTATCGTGGCAATGATCATCGTCACGTATTAATCATTATTGATGGTATGTGGCCGACGACAAGATATGCCGTGCCTACCGAGGAGATCCTTACGACTGCTGTAAGGTGCGTCTTATGTATCATCAACAGAATTCAGTTCGTCGCTGCCAGATCGATTGTCGTCGTCGCCATACTCTGCCCTGCCACTTATTTAGTCTCAAGGCGATCGCGGCGGGAAGCTGCGCGAGCCGCACTTTGTAGATTCTTTAATCCGTTGGCTGCGCACTATTGATACGAGACGTCATTTCAATCAGTGGATTGGTCTAGGTTTGGTCTTTCTTTTCTTGTTCTTCCTCGCCGTTTTCTTTTTCTTTCCATCTTCTTTTCACTCTTGCGTCGCTTCGACAAAGACTTCAGGTGAACTAGGGTTCTGAACAGTGAAAATAGTACCTTTGCTTCTACAACGTTCCATCTTTCACCAGTCCGAGCAGCAAGCCCGCTCCATATTTGCTTTCGCATTCGCATGTACTCCTTGGCCAGCAGTTGCAGTTTGCGCGTGTCCCAATCTCCTGTGCCTTTGCGCTGGACGACACGTTCATGGCGCTTGCGGCAGGCGTTCGCACTCTTGCTGGGGAAGTAAGCGTCCTTTATTTGATTCCAATTCAGGCCTTCCATCCTTGCCTTTATCAGTTGATTATCATCCTGGAGTTTCCAAGCCCCTGAAGATTTCCGGCGCTGAGTCGAAGTCAAGATCGGAACTTCGGCTGCGTATGAGCTATACGAGGTTGTCTGAGTGGTGGAAATCTGCACAGGCGCAAATTCTGAGCCCAGAATGAAATTCGTATTGTTGAAGTTGGAGTAAGGAGGTGCTTGGGCGAAAATCGGTTGTTGGTAATACATGTATGGCGGAATCATGGTGCTCGGCACTTGATTGAGATATTGGCGGCGAAGTCCAATCTTGAGGCGGCGATCTCTCGACATAATGATAGTGTATCGAAGCGAATGATCTAGCAATAACCCGGCTTGGTCAAAAAAACAATTGACGAGAGAATGAGAAGGTGAAAGCTTCAAATTGAGGCAAGAGTGATACACTCAACTAAAATTGGCTGAGCCTCAAATTGGGGAGGCAAGAAGCAGGTGTAGATTTGAGAACGGAAACGAACTCCATAGCCTTGACTAAGAATTTGTTTAAGATCTGTGCCACCATAGATAGCAAGACCAAAGAGGAGTGGACGTGATAGGGTGTAACCATGCCTCACGAGTCACAAGAGACAACGTTGATCCGGCGGGCCCGGCGGCTGAGAAGGTAAACTGCTCGTGGCTACTGCGGGTGCGACTAAATCGAAAGACAATTGCGATGAAAATGGTTGTTGACTCGATTAGTAGTTGGAGAACAGCGATGGGTTCACCTAATCAGTTATTTTTATGAGCCAAGGTAGGATAAGAGCCTTGTCCAGTGAGGCAGCTAGCAACTTCTCCTGTTCCTTCCACGACACGATTGGAAGCTGGCAGAATATCCACCATTTTAGAGTCGACGATGAGGTGATCACTGATAACTACCTAAGGTAGTTGCGGCAGTGTTACTAAATCATGGTAGCAAACCGCGTATGGTCGTGAACATGGTCATGATAGAGCTCATAATGGACCATGAATCATCGAGAGCAGACAAGAGGTCGCCTAGGATGAATTCCGATGGTGTGTCAAAAAACTTGGAGAAGTCTACGAGCGTATAACCAAGAGGACCGCCTACCATAACGAAGGTATACATATGGAGCGTCTCAGGCATTTTGAGCTCGGCGCTTGGAAATTAAGGATGCCTAACTGTTTTGGCTACTTGTGGTACAAGAGCTTGCGTTTCCGGCAGTATCCTAACTATCGATTGCATTCCCACCCCTTTTGCTTTGAAGAGGACTATGGACGAAATGCCGTGATCCTTATGCAGGTATGCGTCTCCACGGCTCCTCACTTTAAGCAAGTCCGTTGGACCTCTGGGCCATTTGCGAATGAAGAGGCAGTAATGATTTGATGCATATCAAATAGACGAAGAAGACTTGTCGAAGCGGAGCAATGTTGATGTGGTTGCACAAGGCTCTCGAGAGCGAGATGTCTGAATTGTGCATGCTGCAATTCGCCAGAAATAAGCAGAGAAGCTACGGGATTGGCCATCTTCGCAGGTAAGCGCGCGTCTACGAACAACGCGGAAGAGCACAGTGTATGTACCACTGATAAGCCAATGACGTCATGGCCGATATGCAGGTGTCTGTATGCACCACTCCAGTCTCCAGAACCTCTACATTCATCCCACAACTTCGAAGCAACGTCCATCACAAATTCCCGTCCGGGCAAGAGCCATAGCCATTCTTGGTGTGGAGGCAGATTTTCCCATGAATTGAGAGTAGAACCAAGTCATCAGCTACTTTGTAGGATATCGACATGCGGACATGCGGCATGACCGCTGTGCGGCTCGAGAAATCTGTCGCACAGAATTCTGCAAACGCTTATGGCTGTCAAGAACTTGCCACAACATTCCTGCGTAGCCTCATCCCAGGTACAAATGCTACTTTCGGGCAACCGACGATGTCTCCTCACCACTATCAAGCGATGCCATGTACTAATGACAGCGCCCAGCCGATAGCCTCGGAGTTATTCCATAGAGTAGGCCCAACCATCAGCTCTCATTCTCAATCATACGAACCATCCAGTTCACAGTTTCGAGTTCCGCTTCATGAAAGGCTGCGTATGCCGTGACCTAGAGACACGTCCCTTTCTCTTTCTTACACGTGGCCGCCTGTAGGGACGGATTGGCGAGGCTCAACGCAAAGCGTCCCAAATCGATGGCCAAAATAGTTCGCCAAATCGTCACAGTGGCTCGGCTGCGCTTTCACAGAGAATTAAAGAAATTCCCCGTGTTCCCCTGCCAGCTTCGGCAACATGTCTGCCCACGTGGGCGGACTGCGAAGTCTCAGGAAACTGCATGACATCTGAAGAATGGTCGTGTTCTTGATCCGGAAAGTCGTTGGGTGAGGCTTAAAAGTCAAAATAGGTGTCAGATCGTTTCCGAGACGCGTTATTCTTTGCCAACACACGTGCAAGTTTGCAACCTTGTCAACAGCTAAACCTCTTCTGGGCCGGCTCCGCTCCATACACGGAGTCTAAACTTCATCCGTTATCCGTCAACTACCAACCTACGCTCTTTTCAGAAGGAGAAACGCCTTCGTAGTCGTACAGAGGTGCGCGATCTAGGTAAAAAGAACCAACAATTGGCTTTGCACGTTACTATAAAGTACTGCGAATCAGCGAGCTGCTCCCGTAAGCCACCACTTGCAACCAACACTCAACACATGTGCTCGCAGGACAACCCCTAGGCTCGCCCATCTCCTCAGCATTCTTCGAACCTTGCACGCACTATATCCTCTTTGGGCAGTTTCGTACGGGAGCCAATCTGGTTAACAATCTGATGGGCCTGTTGTACAAATCATACGCCCAAGCCCGCCACTCGGTCTTCCTTCTGAATTAGCCCACCGGATTCATGCAGCATGGACGCGAACACTGTACGTATGATGACGCCAAATCTACCTGCGTGGCTGAAAAGCCCTGTCTCTGGTTGTTCAGCTGAGAGCTCCAGAACCTACTCTAATATCACGAAGGTATATCTCTTTCTTGATCCGCACGTGTATCAAAATGCTGCTTTGATAGGATCTCGACCACTTCGACAACATCACCTTGCATAAACGACCAACGCGCGCCACATCAAGTGTTGATCGTGCGCACAGCAAATAATATAGGCTCACATGCGCATGCGTATGCCTTTCCCATGATATCTGAGCATGATCGTACATGTTGCCCAATACCATGGCGGCCTTGTGTCGGGGTATCATGCAACATCAATGTCAGCCTCCCCGCATAATTCGTGGAACGTGAAAGTAGGATGTGCGACCAGCTCGGTGACCCCTCCCCCTCGGATGGAACATCTGATGAACTTCCTACCCGGGAAAAGTTATTTTGCTCAACGAGAAATGTTGAATAAATGGCTCAAGACGACCCATCCACCCAGCCTGACGGTGAACTTCCTCTGGCTTGGAATCTGCAGAGGATTATATCGCTAAACTCTCCCGCGTTTCGCGACGAGAGCTCTTTGTATTCTTCTTAATTAAGGGCGACCTTTGGCCAAACCTCAAGATGCCTACCTTACACCAGTACGACTACGTGTTTGCCATTGGCACATTTTTTGCTCTTCTAGACGCATACAATAATGGTGCAAGTAAGTGATGACGGCCAAAAACCCCCCGCCGAAGCTACTTGACAATTCACTCTTGAGTACAATACTACGGATGTGCTAATGCTTTGAACCTCGACTGGAAGATGATGTCGCGAATTCCTGGGCAACCAGTGTCTCATCAAGATCCATTTCATATCGACAGGCCATGGTACTGGGCACTATATTCGAGATGCTTGGTGCTATTACTGTCGGCGCACGTACTGCGGAAACGATCAAGAACGGCATAATTCCCAACGCGGCTTTTCAGAACAACGCTGGCGTGCAGATGCTTGCCTTCACTTGCGCTCTCGCCGCAGCCTCGTCTTGGGTCATGTGGTGCACTCGACACTCGGCACACGTTTCTTCAACATACTCCCTCATATCTGCTGTTGCTGGTGTTGGTGTTGCGACCGTTGGCGCCTCTCGAGTTCAATGGGGTTGGAATGATGGGAAAGGCCTAGGTGCGATCTTCGCCGGCCTGGGAATGGCACCAGTCATATCAGGTGGGTTCGCAGCCGCCATCTTCATGTTGGTCAAGCTGGTCGTTCACATGCGCAGGAACCCTGTTCCCTGGGCCGTCTACACATCGCCCTTTTTCTTTCTCATTGCCGGCACGATCTGCACGCTCTCGATTGTGTACAAAGGGTCCCCGAATCTAGGACTAAGCAAAAAGCCTGGGTGGTACATCGCGGCCGTCACAATGGGAACCGGTGGCGGCCTTGCTATCCTCTCTGCCATATTCTTCGTTCCATATGTTTACGCCAAGGTTATCAAAAAGGATCCGACTGTTCGGTGGTGGATGTTCATTTACGGGCCGGCGCTCTTCAAACGGCCCGCAGTAGAGCACGCCGATCGTTCTCTAGTTCCTAATTACGCGGTTGTGCAGCATGACGCGGAGGAAGACGAATGCATCAAGGACCCGTCTAAACACACCACCTCGTCTACCGCCGTATCTCAGAAGCCCGACAACGAGATTGGAAGAAACGAGAAGTCTCTTTCAAATGTAGAAGCCACTCAAAAGTCGTACCAGGAGCTTGTTGCGGAGGGCGAGGCCAAGTTTCATGCTAGGCTCATGAAAAAGCGAGGACCCCTCGGCTGGGCCATAAGAACCCTGCACAGCAACCCCATGGGGGCCGGCCAGATGTACGAACTTCACAACATCAAGATTCTGGCGAAGCGAATTCCGGCCTACGTCGTGTGCGGTGCTCTCTATGGAATACATTATGATATCCATGCTGCCCAGACCGGCATTCAAGGCACTCCTGAAGGCAAACGTATGGAACGTGTCTACGCGGCTGCCGAGAAGTATCCGAACGAGGTTGAGCATACATACTCTTTTGTTCAAGTTCTAACAGCCTGTACTGCCTCCTTCGCGCACGGCGCCAATGACATTGGCAACTCTGTTGGACCCTGGGCTGTCATCTACGGAGCCTGGAAGACGGGCAACGCTGCCCAGGCCAAAGCTCCTGTTGATGTGTGGCAGCTCGCTGTGCTCTCGGCTACGATATCTGTCGGTCTCATTACGTATGGCTACAACATCATGAAGGGTAGGTTCCCCATGAGATGAGATTACACTGTGCGCGTATTGTTTGTATTGATAGCCCCACGGATAACATTGTTAAGTGATGCAACAAGAATGCTAATGATACCCCTCGTGTTCTAGTCATGGGCAACAAAATAACCTACCATTCGCCGAGCCGTGGAAGCTCCATGGAAATGGGTGCGGCCATCACAGTTCTTGTATTTTCGCAATTCTCTCTTCCCGTCTCAACATCCATGTGCATCACGGGAGCCACGGTCGGGGTTGGCCTGTGCAATGGCACGTTAAAGGCGGTCAACTTCCAACGAGTCGGGCTCCTACTTTTGTCATGGATTATGACGATTCCTATTGCTGGAACTCTTGGCGGTGTTTTAATGGGCCTGTTTCTTAATGCGCCCAAATTCTAGGGAGCGAATGTGACGTTGGAGAGTTAGAGATGCAGAAGCTTGCATTCGAACGGCCCGTGAATGGCGCACCGATTATGTTCGTGCTGTTTTCTGTTGATTGCTTATCGTGCTCACTGCTTTTTTCGATTGTTGCCGTATCGAGAGCATGGGGGGGTGTCCTATACATATACCGAAGAGTACCTACAATATAACTTAATTAATGAGATAAGGGTATTCTGAGGGAATCCGGCATTCCCGGCCTCAATCCTGTCACTGACACGATCGACCGCTCGCTGTACAAATAATTCGTGATCATTGGCTATGGCTTCCGAGTATCACAGCCACCGCGATTCAGTGAACCCAGTCTGAGACGTCCATGTGATGTATCATGAAATACACCAGACTGCGACTGCGTCTTGTGAGCAAATCCTCATGAAGCCAGCCAGTCGGCATCGAGACAATTAGTGGCATGGTTCAAGAAACAGCTAAAGCGCGCGCCGCGGCCCGTCCGTCGCATGATGTCTCATCCCAGACATGTTGCATGCTGCAGGCCGCACATGTCAACGGGTCCGCAAAGAGTCAAGACGATGCAAAACCGACCGCATCGAGGCTGCAGGACAGGACAGGACAGGACAGGACAGGACAGGGCAAGGCAAGGTTTCCGGGATGGGATGAGGCTTCCGAGCCGAAAATTAAGTATCGACAGGACTTCTTAGCCGTGCGGCGTGTTGCGAAGGTTCCTTTTGGAAGATGTCAACAGGAAGCGGGCTGAAGTTATCAAACGGCGAGTATGTAGCAAGTACAAGTAACAACTCACAAGACTCTCCCAGAGTCTAGGATCACGATGCGGTTTATTCCCGAGGCTAAGATGAAATCTGGCCCGCGATCATCTCCGTTACAGGTAGGACCTATGTAGGTACCTAGACCGTAGAAGGTACATGCCTCTACGGAGTTACATAGGTAGGTACATCAGGTACATAGGTAGGTTCTGGTCAACTTAAAAGTCCCGTTCTCGCCCCCGCCTTCCGCCTTCCGCCCCCCTTCACCTCTGCCGCTTCTCTGCCTCTCTGCCGCCTTTTCTTCTTTTCAGCACCGCCCTCCAGTCCATTGCTGCGCCCCGGCTCCCGGCCCCCGTGGCGCGGCAACAGGACGGTACGGTGAAGTGACATCGCGCGGCCTCATCCTGGGAATTGTACATGATGAGACGGGACGTCACACGTGTTCAACTTTCAAGTCCCATGCCGTGATTGTGGTGTTGTGGGATCGCGTTTCTTAATCTTTTGATCGAAGTACATACCTAACAAATCCGTTCAAATCCAAGAAGCGTTTCCTAGCGGAAAGGAGCAGATCCCGTCGGTGGTCGCCTCGTGAGATCTCGTACGAGCAGAAATGTGTTGAAAGGTACACATCATTATCAGATGCGTAGGTGTTAGGGCCGAAATGAAGTGAGCATTATTCTTTTTCTTTTAAGTTACTGTCTCAGTAGCACGTGGTCTGTATTGTCCATTTTTAGCTCGTTCCTGTCTCCCTCACGGGCTCAATGACTTGTCTCTAACTTCTCTCTTTCAGCGTCGAATTCCCATCCGCCGAGGGGAGGGCTACGATAGGTACTTGACATTGGACAACGCTCCTGTACTGGTGATACATAGCAGCGGCCTCATCGTTTTTCTACCTATGTATTCGCGTACCTTGATTCAGTCTAGTTCCATAGGTACATTAACATAGTTCACTAGATAGCCTTAGACCGCCATCGCGCGCGTCACTTGCCGGCGTTAATCAAAACTTGCGGAGTACCTAGTTAACGGGTCACGGACTACTCGTGGGCGTACGTAAAGAAAGTTTCGGGCCTCCATTGTTCACATTAGGTACAAACAGCGTCAGCAGCCCTACACGGTATAGGTATAGGTAGAAAAATAACCTATATACTCTGAATGTGGTCAATAAACCCAGTGCACACTAAGCACCTAATAGAGTACCTACATGCAGGAACCGAAAACCTAAAATGCAGGCCCAGAACTGTTTCATCGTTTACCAGGCTCCATTCCTTCCAAATAGAGCAAATT
Organism: Claviceps arundinis; assembly: GCA_018360175.1. Lineage (NCBI taxonomy): Eukaryota > Fungi > Ascomycota > Sordariomycetes > Hypocreales > Clavicipitaceae > Claviceps > Claviceps arundinis. The sequence goes on from SRPS01000134.1 coordinate 59,008, forward strand.
CAAAAAACAAATCCTCAACTCCATCCTGTTCGTTTTTTCCTTCCATGCTTTCCGTCTCTACCTTCTTGAACGTCTCCGGCATTGCTCCGAAGGGCACGGCCTACCTTCGGAGTTCGTCATTCTAGAACCCGAGTTTTTGCATGGTTTAGTACGTGTAACGTCAATGACTCTGCTTTGACTTTTTTTTCTTGTCATTTCTTTTGTGTCATGGCAGGACGATCGACAAGGGGATCATGAAAGACCGCCATGAAAGGTGGTACAAAAGAGCTCTGGATTCATCGGGCGGATGGCGATGCTGGAGCAGACTAGGAAGGGTAGGTATCACGTTTAATCGAAGCTTCCTTTGAGTCACTTATATGCTATGTATCAATTTACGTAAACGAATTCCTTCTTTCGTGATGGAGCATATGCACTACATACTTGATTTGAGTTGGTCCTCTTATTTTCTCAAGGGGTTTCACGGACACGTCACGGGGGTCAATCAAGGATAGCGACTAGAAGGGGGGAGTACAAGATGCTGCTGCGGGCGGACGGAATCTCCATGACGTAGGCGTCGGGCATTCGCCGTTGAGGACGGCCCATCCCGATGGAAGGCGGCTCGGGACAAAGTATAAGATTGCGGCCGAGGGACATAGAAGGGAAGATTTGCCAGGTTTTTTTTTTCTGTGCAGTACCTTTGAACTGTGCCTTTGAATGACTGTGAAGCAGTCAGAAAAGAGAAACGTACCATCCATCGCCATGATTGCCGGGATAGGATTGATGTTGGCTGCGTTGGCGGCGGCGGCACCTCAGTTAGTCACTTCAGGAAAGCATGGTGGAAAACTCCCATGTTTGATCGTTGGTTTCAGAGGCGCGCGTAACAGCGACTGACTTCCTGTATATGGCTAGGTTGAAGAGCAAAAGCACGCCCTCCGGCGGAAGCTTATACGGCACTGAACAGCTTCTCGGCGGCAATGCGCCGCTGCCCAACGTTGAAACCAAAACTGCTGAAGTCGCAAAGCCCGAAACGGTGGATGGCCAAGATGCAGATGCCAATCTGGGTTTGTATCTCAACTTCAACGGCAAGAACGCGGACAAGCCGCAGCCACTCCGGGGAGACTACGGCGGCACGGCCAATGGGCCGCAAACCTATGAGTACGAGAAGCTCAATTCGGATTCATTTGCGCCGCCCGGCACAGACCGAGGATCGATGCCCAACGCAAAGTGGCCGCTCGGTCTCTCACACAACCGACCCGGGTACAAGGGCAAAGCCGGCTGGGCGCGGCAGCAAAACAAGTCGCATCTGCCGGCCGCGAAGGAAATAGCAGGCGTAGACATGAAGCTGGAACCAAACGCCTATCGTGAGTTGCATTGGCATTCGGCCAACGAGTGGGCGCTGGTACTCAAGGGCTGTGCACGTGTCGCGGCCATCAATGACGAGTCTCAGAGCTTTACCGACGATCTATGCGAGGGCGATGTCTGGTTCTTTCCCTCTGGCATGCCCCATTCGATCCAGGCATTCGACAAGGGCGTTGAGTTCCTCCTCGTATTCGACTCTGGCGATTTCGACGAGAATAATACCTTTCTCGTCTCCAACATGTTTGCCCGCATGCCGCGCGAGGTCCTCTCCAAGAACTTCAAAGCTCCCGTCGATGCTTTCAAGAAGCTTCCAGAACGCGAGCTCTATATCTTCAACGGCACGCCCGCGCCCAAGGACATCAAGAAGCAAAATATCACCGCCCCAGGCGGCTACATCTCCGGAGCCGGCTCATACACCTATCACTGGTCGCAGCAGAAACCACACGAGGCTCCCGGCGGTACGGTCAAGATCATCGATCCCACGACTTTCCCCATCGCCGCTGGCTTCTCCGCTGCGCTTGTGACTGTCAAGCCAGGTGCCATGCGTGAGATCCATTGGCACACGACCTCGGATGAATGGAGCTACTTTCTCCAGGGATCCGGCCGGGCAACCATTTATGCCGCGCCTAGCGCAGGCCAGACCTTTGACTTCACACCCGGAGACGTGGGCTATATCCCAAAGGACAGCGCCCATTACGTTGAGAATACCGGCACGGAGGACCTGGTTTTTCTCGAGGTGCTTCTCGCACCCAAGTTTACTGACATCTCCGTCGCCCAGTGGCTCGCACTTACGCCCAAGCAGACCATTCAGGACCATCTAGGCTTGCCGGACGACTTGTTGGAGAACTTGCCCAAGGAAAAGACGATCCTCAAAGAAGGGAACCCCGACCTGGTGGCACTTGCGCATGGGGGCACGGCGTACTGATATCGCAAATGAAGTTAGCATCGTTCATATAACAAATGGGTTCTCGCTTATGCAAAAGCAAGTTGGGGGGGCACAAGTGTTCAAAGTCAGAGTTTATATCCATTTCGCTCTTGTCCTTCTGGGCAACATTTTAGTTTGTTTCGCGACTCAGTCAGCCAAATATGGAGCAGCAGACAATTGATAGGGTCGTAGTACCAACCGATCGACCAACCGATCGCAAGGCTTAGACGGTCTACATGATAATGAATGAAAGAGAAGTAAACGATAAAGACGATGATTTGTGTTGGTTCAAAACTTGAGATAAATTTTTATAATAAGATTGTGTCCACCTTTCAAAGCTACCTATTCTGGCTTCAAGAGGACTACAAGTGAAATCCAGTCGGTTGGAGATCTACGGAGCAGTCGTGACTCTTGCGTGAGATGCGGTAACTTTTTGACGCCGCATAAAGCCGTCCTGTGACAGTCTCGACTTTGCGATTGTTACCGGATTTACCCTCGTAGGCTGTAGCATCGGCAATGACGGTCACTGGATATATTCCATCACCGACCAAAGGCGAGAGGAAAAGGCTCCAAGCCAAATTGCTCAATGCTGACTGGCATTCCTACCCTTCAAGATAAATAATACAGCAAGCTGGAGCCAAGATCTCAGTCGATCTGAAAATTTGACAATTACAGTATTCCGGGGTATGTATCGCCAACGCCCGCCACCACAGCATCCTCGTTCAATTTTGCAACGCTTCTACTCAAAATCAGGGAAGAGCAGTGTATCGGAGATATGGCTTGATGACCCTGTGATTGGGAAACAGCTCCTTAGCCTCCGCCTCCTTAACACTGTTGGCGACGATGACATCTTGGCCGAGGACCCAGTCGATGGGGGTGGCAATCTTGTACTTGTCGCTGGCCTGGAGGGAGTCGACAATGCGAAGCACCTCGGTGGCGTTGCGGCCAGTGGAGGCTGGGTACGCGAGGATTGTGCGAATCGTCTTCTTGGGGTCGATGAAGAAAACGGATCGGATGGTGAGAGGGAGGGCATTTCGGTCAATGTTGGAAGGATCTTGGTGGTCGATCCTAGACAAGGAAGGCCGAGCATTAGCTAACCGAATTGAGGTGTGGGCGTGTTGCAATTGTACAGTGGGAAGTTCAAGGAACGACGCTCCCAGCTACATATAATAGAGAATAGAGCAAAAGACAAGAATCGCGCAATCGGGCACTGTACTCATTCGCCAACTTACATGTCGTATTGGCTGGCTACCACACGATCCGGGTCAGCAATGATGGGAAACTGAACGTTGCCGCCCGTCACCTCGGCAATGTCCTTGATCCAGGTCGCATGGCTGTCGATCGTATCAGCCGAAAGGCCGAGCAACTTGACGCCGCGCTTTGTGAATTCTGGCTCCAGCTTGGCAAATGCGCCAAGCTCCGTGGTGCACACGGGCGTGAAGTCTTGTGGGTGCGAGAACAGGATGGCCCAGCTGCCCTCGATGTATTTGTGGAAGTCGATCTTGCCGATATTGCTGTCGGCGGTGAAGCCGGGAGCCGTGGAGCCGAGACGGAGAGCGCTGGACATGGTGAATGCTGGTGGGTTTGTATGTGCTTTATTTCTTTTGCTGCAAGTTGTATTACTTGCTACAGTGTATTTGGCTTCTTGTCAAGTGAGCAAAAGAAGAGAGAGATGTGAAGTCGATGACAGTGGGAGGAGGAGGTGGGGAAACGAGGATGAGAGCTCTTAGGTGGGCATTGGCAACACTTATACAAGCATGCCGCCAATGCCGGCTGTCAAGGCTTGCTCCATGATGTCGCCATCCGTTCGAAGAAGCGATTCCACATTCTCCAGCGCCCCGGCTACATATCAGAGTGCCATCTTTTCTTACGGCCCCGCTTAGCTCTCTCCTTAGGTAGGTATGATGCGGGCGAAGAAGAGAAGCCGTAAACCTGTCCATTTCTGGTCTAAAGCAGGGCGCGCCAGGCGTGAGGCATTGTCGCGACCAGCACAGCATGGTGGCGTGCGAAACCTGGCGTTTTGGCTCTGCGGTGATGTCGGCCTCGAACTGCTAAAAGGCCGTTACCCCAATCTATATAGGTACATCCAGGTACGGAGAGGTAGATACCGCAACTCCAATTTTGTGTTGTCTACGGAGTAGGTCTAAGCAGCTCAGCGTGAAATTCCTCTTGATGGAAGCAACAAGCAAATACTCCGCATAATATCAATAATCCCAGCGGCTATTCGAACCCATCGTTCCATCTCGACTCACTCATCGCACCTAGATAGGCACATAGGTACCTACCTAGGTACCTATGTACCTGCCACATCGCCCTCTCACGAACCACCAGCAACGATGACGTGCTCCGAACGCTCAATCGCCCCACCAGCCTCGCGATTCTGTCATCCCAGCCTCGCTGACGCCATTCAGCCATTATCACGTGATAAAGTACGCAGTTCTGAGTCCTTGGACTCCTGACCCATTCACCATTCTCGAGGCTCGACGCAGTTGGCAATTGCAGCGGAACGGACTTTTCTCGTTCTTTAACTGGAGCAAAATTATCCTCGTCCATTCTCTTTTTACTTCTCAGAACAAAGGGGCGTCAAAGACAATCATCCATGAACGATGAAAGTTGTTTATGAATCACAGATTTCGTTAAGTCACGAATTCGCAAATGCGCTCGTACATCCGCATACGGAGTACAATTGGCTTGGCTATTTTCAGGCTCTACATAGCTTAAAAAAGGACACGAAAGGTCCTTTTACTGAGACAAGCTTCGGCCCGTCGGGGCATGTACGGTTCGTCGGCTGATGCCCCGACTGCCGCGTGTGGCTGCCAGTAGTGTGTGCATGTTCGGGATGATGCCATCGACAGCATGCGGTGTTGACAGTTGCGCACCTTGCCATTGTCAGGTCAAAGGAGGTGGACGTGAAATGGCTAAGGAAGTCTACTATGAATATGTACCTATTTTGTCTTATCAGGACCTACATTCTAGGGCCTCTTCACGGGAACAGCGGCTTCAGTAAAAATCAACTCAGCTTTAGGGTAGCCTGCGTGCAGTTGCGCATTCGTTGTAGTGACGCAAATTCCATGACACGAACCGCCTATCTAATGCTCATATCAGGCGTATCAATAAGACTTAATTTCATACCTAACTTGTACGGAGTATACAAAGGGGCATCGAAATTGGCAAAAATAACAATTGCTTCCCTGGGAACCGGAACCCTTGTTTGGCTTGAGAACGCACAAAAGAAAAGATCGTCGTTCTACGAAGTTGAGAAGAAGATCCACTTGTATGCCTTTTAGCTGGGCGACGGCAAAACATCAAAAAACGACCGCGCCAGGAGTCGAACCTGGAATCTCTAGAGAACCGGAAGGAGACCGAAATCTAGCGCCTTAGCCATTAGGCCACGCGGCCGATGTATATCCGCTGTTGAAAGTTTGTCCGTAAATGACTATTATATAGGTATCTCATATCGCATCACAGCTTTCTTCACGTCGTCCCTATATCAGGCAGTGACTATTGCTTGAGCTGTTTTAAGCATTGCAATGAAACCCCAAGATTAATTCTTATGAAATCAATTTCTTTCAACCTGGCGTTCGTATCATCTCTTTCGTCTGTCACATATCAACTTCCAATCCTTATGATGGCCTAGGCCTTGCGATCGTTGAAATGTATGCATGGGTCATGGCGTCATGGGCGACTTGAATCATGAGGCAAAACTGAAGAAATCGTCACATTTCGTGTTTGCCTCCCTCTTTATTTCCCGAGCTTCTGATCAATCCAACAGGAATATCACGCTGACCTACCCTTAAAATTCGATTGCCAGGTCATCTATACTCTACGTTGCGTGCAATATAATATGAATCCGGTCTTTCTGTATATATGTGCCCCCAGCGCAATGAGAATCGTATCTACTTGTGAAACATAACGCCCACTGAACATGTATAAACAATCGCCGCGGGGAATACATATGCTTATAGTCCAAGACATCAGTAAACCTTGCCACATCTTCATGCCTGCCGGTTGAAAGTCTTTCGGTCGCTTTCAGACAGCGCATCTCGATATGGAGAGTTGTAAAGGTCTGGATCACTCTCTTCGGTTACTTGCTCTGCATCCGCGTCACTCGAGTGACCCACCTCGCTCGTGTCCAAATCGTCACCGGGCGATATGGCATTGCGCCCTTCCAGTTCTGCTATTTGCTCCGACCACAGTCGCGGGGTCATTGGTGGAATATCACTCTGCCGGCTGCAGCCAGGCAGCGTGACGCTAGAGAGACCGTCTGACTCAGTGAGGTGCCGCGAAGAGTCGAAGACTGCAGCGCCGTCGGAGTCGTGTGCGGCTGCAGTGCTGGCAGGTACTTTGTGCTGGAATACGTTGGTGACGCTTTTGCTTGCTCGCTGGAGGCGTGGCTTGCACAGTGACGTAGGAGTGCGAGCGACGGCTTGTCTCAGACTAGCCATTTCGCTGAGTTCTTGAGCAACAGCGTGATTTTCTGTGTTGCTCATACCTAGGATAGTGCGCCCATCATGCGAGGCCTGAAAGCTGCCCCCGGAGCGCCTGCGTTTGTGGACTTGACTTCTGCTGTCAGAAGTAGAGGCCGACTGCCCAGTGACCACAGTAGCAGCGGGAGACTGCAAGGTAAAGGCAGTGGGTATCACGCTGCTACCGAGTTTGAGGTTCCCCGGACCTGTGCCAAGCGCTCGTAAATTCCGTTGACTTTCAGAAAAGACTACGTGGGCACGTAGGCTGTGGACTGCGCGATCCAACGCTAGCTCGATTGCGCAACAATCGCGAATCCGGCTGAGTCGGGGCCACGTTGCTCGTTCGCCGGCGATGCAGGACCGTATCATGAACTCGGCATTGGGATTGGTCAGCACTTTCGGTAAGTCATTCATGGCGACTTCTGGTAAGATAGTGATATCGCCTGAGTATTTTTGATTCAGTATGGTTCGGCACTTGGTCATGAGGTTGGGGAAGATACCAAGCTCGGCCATGAACTGCAATCGATGCAGAGCCTCATCCCTGGCCAAGGTGGTTAGCGTGTCTTCCCAATCAAGTTCCCCGTCGGAATGGGAACCGTCCGGCTTCTGAAGTCGGCGATCCTGTGGAAGAACGTCGACTTTTGATAAAAAAGGGACCACATGTGGGTTCACCTGACAGACGATAAAATGGTTGACATTGAACATTTCGGCGAGGCGCGTCATGGGCAAGTCGTTGTCCAAGGAGCCGTCAATAAAGTGCTGAGGAGTGGGGATCCAAGGATGGTGCTCGCCTGTTGCAGGGTCTTTGACGAGTAATGGGGAAGACTTGAATACCAAGGGAAGAGAGCACGATGAAGCAACAGCCGACCATATCATGACATTCGGCGCAGTGACGTAATTGAGTAGCCGGGGAAGTTCGTAGATTGATGCAGTAGATACACAAATGTTGAGGATGCGACGGGTTCGATTGTACGCCTCCTGAAACGTCATGTCGCCCATCATGCCTCGCATGACTCTCTTGAGGTTGTCAATGTTGCACCAGCTTCCCTCCGTGAGCAGACGGCGTAGATGTCCCAAGATACCCAAGCTACTATCTTCTTCTTCGAAGACGGCCAAGTCGCCAAATGGGAATGCCTGTATGAGCTCCGGGATCTCTTGATCATTTTTGGTGCACATGACGGCGCAGACGATGCTCCCAGCGCTGGAACCCGATATGATGCGGGGGAGAAGCTGCTGCTCGAATAACGCCTTGAGCACACCGATATGTGTCATTCCAAATGTGCCGCCTCCCGAGAGCAACAGCGCGCTGCGGCCAAAACTTTGCCGCGAGTATAGCATTGCTTCCAGAAGATCCTTTATTGGGACGTCGTGATGTTTGAAGGTACTCTGGCAAACGAGAGCGTCAATCGATTGGATCGCGGAGTCAACGTAGCGCTCGATGAGCTTTTTGGTGCCAATGTATGAGTGACGATACAGGTCGACGTTATCCATGCCTCCCAGGCCTCGACTTAATTCTGTTCGGACCAGATGCATAGTGGCTCGAACATCTCCACTTGCTCGTGCTTCGTCGAGCGCATTCAGGCGCTCTTGAATGAGTAAGAAGTCATACTCACCATCCTCTGTGTCATGCTTCCATGTGTCGTTGCCATCGAGCTGATCAAGTTCTGACGCAGCAGCACTCCATTGCTGGTATGTTTCGGCCTGGATGATCATGTCAAGATTAGCGCAAACCTTTTTTTTGTCTTGCCATGTTCCCACAGGAAATTGAATTTCACTCGCACTGACAGATTTCATTTCTCCTAAGGACTCTTCTGTCTTCTGGTGCCGTAATCGAACAGCCTCACGGTCTTCGGGGCTCAGCCCGTCCTTCCAAGAAAGAAACGCATTGCTCGCATCCCGGAGCGTCCTCGAGACGACCTGTCGGATTGCGCGACCGCTGTCTGGGTGGGATGGAGAGTTGTCATATTTTGCTTGAGGAGACAAAACCGACTTGGAACCAGTTCCGTGAAGGCCTCCAGCTGTGTGTGTCTGGAGGAGAAGATCCGCCATTTCCACCCCTGTGGAAAAGTGCGGAAAACAGGCAAATGGAAACCGGGATATTGCGTGAGAAGGAACTCTATCCCATCATTGGTCCTGTACCCAGCTTTCTGCTGTATGCGAACAAGTCGAAGTCAATCGGTTCCTCAATAGAAGAAGTGAAGAAAGACCTTTTTGAGAGTTCGTAGATGAAACAGTATAGACTGGCGTCAAGAGCGTGAGGGTTTAGTCGAGCTTGAACGTCGGGCGGCTCGTGAAGTTCGGTGCGCAATTAGGACTCTGTTCAGGTGAATGCAGTTGATGTGATTAGGTCGAGCGATTCGTTGGGATGAAGGAGGCAGGACACGCGCATGCGACACGGAGAAAATATAGATACTGACAGGTTGTCGAGCCTTGAGGACAAGTTGAGGCACCAGACAATGGCACATTATTAGTGCGTACACTGGCGCAGTTTGGTCGCGCATGTGAGTTGTCCATCAGCCAGTCCAGTGACGCACTCTGCAGTCTGGTGACCGACCGTGGGTCCGCCCCCGAAAGTGGTAAGGATGACGCTAAGAGTTGGGAACTTGGGGAGCATGGAGAAAGTCCAGGGAGGGAAGAAGCCTGAAAGGGAAACTGGGCAGTGGGCACTGGGCACAGACTAAGGCAGATTATCGCAAGCGCGTTTGGTGGTGGTGGTCGGGTTGTCGTCAAAAGCTTCACCTCGAAGTCTCCGACAGACCTCAGACACGGGACACCAGAAAGTAGACCTGTCAGCACCTTTGACTGCGTGGCGAAGAAAGTGTACGAGTCGAGCGTTGACATAATAAAACTTTCATTGGACACTGGTGTACAGCGGCGGCTGGTTTGAGTCGGAGGGTGCGCTCGTCATTCTTCATTCTTTCTCTCATTCAACCGTCACAAGGTCGGAAGTCAGCCGACACATCGGACATGCAAGTAACTATGTATGTACCGGGGCCAGAACCTTGGTTCGACGATCAGGGATTGCTTCGGGTTTTATGGAAAATCGTAGTGACTGGACTGGATACGATACTTCTGGTGACAAGTCCGTGATTGGAACCAGTTCGAGGTCAATCTTATTTTGGCGCATTGGTCTTTGAAATTCTGGAATTCCGAATGACAGATGGAGCGGTTTGGCGCGATTTTATTCGGGCGCTGTGAGATGTGCGAATCGCGCATTTGGCATCATCAAGCATATGTTCAAAAAGTTCTGCGCCTCCTCGGACACAATCCATGTACATACAACCAGCCTATCGTTTGATCAAAAGCGCGACACCGTGCGACGGTGCGGTGAGGGAGGAAAAGAATCGCGTTTCGCGACGCACGGCTGGACAAAACGACAGCAAAAAATTCTGAGGCCCGTACCAGATTCGAACTGGTGCTTCTGGAATTTTTAAAGTCAAAATCCAGCGTCCTGACCCCTAGACGAACGGGCCTATTGTAAGCCGTGTTGGGTGTCCTGGAACTCTCATAAACTGTCATATATACCCCACAAGCTTACCTAGATCCACAATACTCCTGGTGTGACAACTTACAAAGACGGGCAACAAAGATATTGTAACACGTCAGGTATGCCCTTAAGACCAAGTCATGTGATCTCCGGCCTCAATAGGTATGACTCCTGGACTGGACCTCTCCAGTTCTATGTATATTGCTCCTTCAATCAATTCCTTTACCTATCATCCTCTCATTCAAACAGGTTATGAGCCCGGACGCTTTGGGTCTGTACCATACGAAGTCCATTCAACAGATACATCCCAAAATTGCGCAACCATCCCACTGCAAGAGAATTGGCACAACTTCAACTTCAAACAAGGAACCCCGACTCGAACTAAAATCTTACACAAGGCATTCCCCTGACGGGAAATCCAACATCGCCGCCAAGAAGCCGAGGGTACGTATTCGAGTGAGATTTCCCCTGCTATGTATCTGTTTCTCTCTTACAAAGTGCCACTGGATGTCGATGCGCTTGGTGCGCGCGTGGTCTTGGGTTAGATGCCGACTGGGCAGGCCGCAGGAGACACTTCCACAAGACGCTCTACCTCTGGTTACATATTCAGCTTGGGCAGTGTCGCCAGCAGCTGGTCAGCAAAGCGACAACCCACCGTTGCTCTTTCATCTTGTGAGGCCGAGTACATGGGACAGACACAGGCAACGAAGGAAGCAATTCTGGTTCAGGAGTTCCCCCAGTAAACGCGTTAACCAAATTGCTTCCTTCGTTGCCTGTGTCTGTCCCATGTACTCGGCCTCACAAGATGAAAGAGCTACGGTGGGTTGTCGTTTTGCTGACCAGCTGATGGCGACACTGCCCAAGCTGAATATGTAACCAGAGGTAGAGCGTCTAGTGGAAGTGTCTCCTGCCCAGTCGGCATCTAACCCAAGATCACGCGCGCACCAAGCACATCGACATCCAGTGGGCCTTTGTAATAAGAGAAAAACAGATAGCAGAGGAAATCTCACTCGACTACATACCCTCGGCCGATCGGCAATCAAGTTACCGATGGCCTTACAAAACCTCTACCTCGACCTGCTTTCGAAAAATTCAGAAACGCACTGGGCCTCGAGTTTCCTGCTTCCTGATAAACACTTGACCAACTACTTTCTTATTTTCATATCGTTATACACACACGTTCTTCTTTAGGGAAAGCCTAAAGGCATAGGCCGGATAGCGCTAACGCTCTTTCCCCCCCGGGGATTTTACTGAGGGTAGCAGGCGTCTCATTTTTAGTTGTCTTTCACATTTGTAATACCATTGAGTACTGTAGCTACATATGTCTCCTACTTTTAAGTTTTTGGAGTTGACTTTGGAGCGAGGGGGAGTGTTAGAACCTGGCAATTGGCCCTAGAGACCAGTCATGTGATCTCCGGCCTCAGTCAGTATTATCAGGATTCAGTGTGTGATACAACAAGGCGTATTTGCCGCCCGAGGTGCAGCCACGAGATGAAAACGACATGAATATGTAGGATCCTCTAGAACAGTAATACAAGACAACATCCACTACGAATTGTATGCCGGGATTCCAGGATCAATCTCGCTTATGCTCAGCTCTTGTTACCGTGTGGGCCGGTATGTCTGATGCGAAAGCTGTCGATCTCTGGGCATTCTGGGGCTTACTACCTATACCTTGGGCTGCCAGTCGCTTACAGCTGAGCTCATGTCACAGTCAGAGATGGGCTGAGTTGGCCCCGCGACTACCCAAGAGGTAATAAGGATGCATCCTTTTAAGAGTCAAGCGCATACTTCCGGAGCTGGCAAATGAGAGATGTGAGAGAGACTAGGTTGGACTGTGACTACATAGTATTAATACTGTTGATACGGGTCTCCCTCAAGTCCCATCGCACGAACACACGTTTTTGATCATGCTACATACATACCATGTTGCCTCTGCGCTTGGCGCATGTGAGCATACTGCTGGTCGGCGACAATGCGGTTGCCGTCCGACCCCTAGGCCCGAGAGCCCCCGAGAGATCTGGATACATATGTACATAATGTACATGTACCTACATACTCTGTACCAGTGAAGAATAACGGCTGGTATGCCGCAGATCACACTGCACAGCGTCGAGCAGTTCTGATACTTTCAGGATGCGCTGCACCACGTTTATTGCTTATTGGCGTCCCTGCAGGCTGGCCTGCTCCTTGACGAAGCGGCCATAGCAAACATTGCACTCGCGCTGAATTAAATCCCTCGTTAGAGGCTATGTAGTCTGATGCCCGGCTATTCGAACATCTTCGAAATACATGCCAGATTTGTAGAGGTAGTCGGCGGGAACGGTCAACCGAACGCACGATGCAGATACTTTGGAGAAAGGAAGTCAGCAATAAGAGGGCACCGCTGTGGCGCCCCGCGGTATTCAAAACTGCGGATTGAAGTTGAATTGATATGTCTTGGAGTCGGCTACAATTATCCTCCAATGTCGGCCGTGTTCTTGCTTCGACGACGCCGCTCGATGATTATCCTCTTTCGTCGCAAGTCGCAACCCCAAGATACCGGAAGCTAACACCTTCTAGAAGCCCGGCCACTCATTGCGTCGCCGAGCCACGCCAGGAAACGCATGTGCTACCGAATGTTGAAAATCTGTGGGTTAGTTTCAGACAGCAGCGAGTACCACAATACTGCGAGCGCTTTTCGAACCATTTGCGAAATGAAGTGGCAGAAAACGACAAACGTGGCAACTTGGAAAACAGGTAGGTACCTAATGTCGTTGACACTGCGACGTGAAACGACTTTAATAATAAGCGACTTGTACCAGCACTGCAAATCTGCAACTCGTGGCGACGCAAGCGTCGCGACGCGTGTGGCCAATCATCGTTACAGAGCAAACAGCAGCGCGTGGATCGCGGTTGTAAGGTCTCCCCACAACTTTCAACATTGCCTGGTTCACAAACGGCATGATCTTTCTCCTGAAGGATTCTTAGAAAAAGATAGCATTTGAAAGCGACAGGGAAAAAGGTGAAAAGAGCAAACAACTGTCACGAAACCTCTCGACAGGTAACAGGAGTCAGACAGGAGAAACGGCCCAGACACAACACACACGACTATCGTCACCGGTCGCGCAGTTCGAGTCGCACGCCACTGGCCCCTCTGGTCTTGACGCGATGACGCATACATTTGTTTTACGCACCTTAAATGGCGGAACTATAACGTGTTTTCCCACAATCCGGTCGTTACGATTGTAAAATAAGCATAGCGAAGGTTCTTGGCTGGATCGAAGTCTTGACACAAATGCTACGTCATAGACAACCCACATAAGTAGTTATTACAGGTGTATACTCACTTTTCGAGTTACTTGGCACAGAGTTGTTCTTTGTATAATACGTCCAAGGACTCTATTATCTTTTCATTCTAATCAATTCTATCAAGAAGTGCTGCCAACGGCCAAGAAAAGAAACGAATCCTTGCCGAGTTACAGTGTTCTCACTCACTACGGAAGAATAAGGAACACGAATACATCATCATGGCTTCGCAATTCAACAACGGTAGACAATCACATCTTTTGCCTCGTGGAACAAAAAGCAGAACAAACAAAACTGACGAAAGCTATAAAAATGCAGAAAAGGATATTCCTATCTCGCAACAGTCTTTCCCCGGCAAGGACCGCGACATGCCCGGCCCTACGCCCGTCAAAGAGAAACTCCCCCAGGGCGACGGAGAAAGCACCGACTACTTGGCGGCCGGCAAGCTGAAAGGAAAGCGCGCACTTATCACAGGGGGAGACAGTGGCATTGGCGCAGCGACAGCCATCTTGTTTGCGAAGGAGGGCGCCGCCGTGACTATAGCCTACCTTGCCGAAGAGGAGGACGATGCGAAGAACACGAAGAGCCGAGTTGAAAAGGCAGGCGGCGCGTGTCATCTCATCGCTGTGGACCTTGTCAAGAGGGAGAACTGTCAAAAAGTGGTGGACTTTGCCATGGAAAAGATGAAGGGCATTGATATTTTGTTCAACAATGCTGCATGTGTGTTCTGCCCATTGCCCAACCTCCCAACCCCCAACGCCTCCTTTGCTTCGGCGGAGCTTTGACTCGTTGGAAGAAATAAGTGGCTGACATGCGTGATAGATCAGATGATGGTAGAAGATATTGCGGACCTGTCCGAAGATCAATGGGTACACACCTTTAACATCAACATGCATGCCTACTTCTACATGGCTAAGTACGCTCTGCGGCACATGCAACCCGGGTCGGTAATCATCAACAATGCATCCATCAATGCATACGTCGGTCGACCGGATTTGCTGGATTACACCTCCTCTAAGGGCGCCATCGTCTCTTTTACGCGCGGTTTGAGCAACCAATATCTCTCCAAGGGTATCAGGGTGAATGCCGTTGCGCCCGGACCGGGTAAGTCTGATCACAATCCGTCGCCTATTATCTTCGTCCTCTTAGCTCTAGCTCGTACTGACAGCCAAACTCGTGGTGTGTAGTCTGGACGCCGCTTATCCCTGCGACCATGAACGAGAAGGCGCAAAAAGAATTCACGAGTCCGATGGGGCGGCCGGCACAGCCATCAGAGATTGCAACGTGTGTGGTATTCCTTGCATCGACCGACAGTTCTTGTGTGAGTGGGCAGACCATTCACTGCAACGGTGGGACGGTTGTGAATGGATAGGCCATGTACATGTACTCTATCAATCGTTCGTTTTAGATGTACAGTGTCTTTTAAAAAGGCCGCAGCCATCGCTGCCCCTGAGTCCAAGAACAGCAGGGAAGGTCCTATAAAAACGACGATGCACAAGTATACCACTTAGGCGACCGAAGAAGCACATGAGCTACCGCGACATCCATGTTTCTTCTACTGAAGTAAGCTTAGGCTGGATTGTGAACAAGAGCAAAAAGATCAATGCCAAGATAGCACTAGAGGTATCTACACGTCGAAAACGCAGCAGTATCTACTCCCGCATACATGTATTCATATCATCTGCATCGCTGCTCAAGCCCCATGTACAGCAAAACTCTCCACCCGCACACTCCCCCCCAAAGCCCGCGTAGCAAAGTTAAAAATCCCATAACGATAACCCAAGAAGAACTCCCACGACTTGACCATCACAAAAGGATCACCGATATTCTCAAAAGCTATCCCATCGAATGAGTAGGCAAAGTTCACAGTGTGAGGACCCGAGGGGGCAATATCGGCCGTGGCGCGGAGCCAAACGCTTCCAGGCTTAGCGGCATCATTTTGATGAGAAGGAATATCTGCTGAGGCCTGCAACGAGCCGAGGCTACCTGTGGACCAGATCGACTTGTTGTCCCTTGTCAAGGAACAGTTTGTCCAGACAGCGATGGTGGAAATACCGTTGTGGTTGACGACGCCGATCCAGCTGGAGAGGTCTCGTAGGAGGACTAAGCCGGCGCGATCACCATCATGCATGTTCGAGTAGGACAATTCGATGGTGGCGCTGCTCTTAGGTCCAGGAATGCGGTGTGTGAGAGTGTTTTGTGCTTTGTATATGTCGGGTGTCACACTTGCAGTCCGCAGGGTTAATCCGTCGTTGCCGCCGACGCTAAATGCCGAGGTGAGGGGGTTGTGATTCCATTCCCATTGAGGCCCAAGACTTGTGTTTTGAAATGTTTCCTGAAATGACGCTTGGCGCGGCGATGAGGCGGCCATGGGTGTGATGAAGTTCGTGGGCCACTTGCTTGGGTCTGCCAGCTGAGGAAAGCCCTGGGCATTGAATGAGATGGGGGCAAGGACCGGGACACGGCCGCCGGGAAAGGCATCACAGAAGGCCATGTAGTACCAATTGCCTTGCGGATCATCCACGATTCCTCCTACTGGGATATTAGCCTTTCACTCATTGTCCAGGTCGGTGGTGAGAAAACATTACCCTGATGGGGTTTTCCGGCGCCAGGAATAGGACAACTCGGGCCGTCCAGAAGTTTGGAGGATTGATAAGGACCAAAGACGCTCGTGGACTTCACCACGTATTGAATCATCTTCGTGGGGTCAATGTTGAGTATGTAGTAGGTGCCCTTGATCTTGTACATCCGGCTGCCCTCGGCGTTTCCATCATATGTATGCACCGCTTTTGTGCTAACTATTGTCTTGAGATCGCTGGACAATTGGGCCACTTGAATTGTCTTGGATCCATATGCAATGTACGGCGATTCGTCATCGTCGAACAAGAGACCGCAGTCGTAAAAGCACTGATTTGGATACTCAGCCCATTTCGTCCATGGCCCCGTCGCAGACGCCGCCGTGTAGATGTACGAGTGGCTGTATTCCACGCAGCCGACCCAGAACCAGGTTCCGTCGCTGGGACGCTGTCGGATCGAAGATGCAAAGACTCCCTTGACGTAGGCGTTTCCGCCTTGAAGGGAGTATTTGCTCCCCCAATCTAGAGTAGGGACGGAATGGCCGATGTACTCCCAGCTGAGGACGCCCATGAGATTAGCATACGCCTCCTTTTCTCGCTACTCGCACCTGTGGCGGCCTGTAGACTAAGGTAGTTGGAAGGCATGAAGTACTTTACGAGATCTGTGCTATGGAGAAGAGGTGCCTGGCGCAGTTGATAAGTGTCAGCAGATTGTCTCGACTCGGAACAAGACGCTTGATCCTCGTAGATGGTCCTCTTACACCGGGGGAGTAATGCATGCTTGATGCAGAGTAGTAAAAATCGCTTCCTACACGGAAAACATCCAGATCGGCGAGATCCTCCCATATCACCGGCTGAGAGGTAAGAGACGTGGCCGAGGCTTTCACAGCCAATGCTGCAACAAGTGCTGCCCCGAGCATGGCGATCATGGCTGATGATTATGTTCTGATAAAAGACGATGCGTTTGCGAGGAACCATCCACAGTGCAGCGTCTCACAGCATCAAAGCACATACACAATATACCCTTTCATGGTGGAGATCCAAAGATACTGTTGATTTGATTGCAACCGTCGGCGTGGTTCGTGGAGTTCATCAGCTACATATCGGCTAATGTCGTGAGGCGTGCGTTTCATGATGCTGAAGAGAGCGATTTCCACGACCCGTACGATCAAATCCATTATCCGACCTCTGAGGCTCTGACCATCTGCTGATCTTACAAACTAGAAAAGCGTTTTCAAGTAGTAACAATGTTCCGAATATGTATATAGGCCACTAAGTATTGAGGCATTTTGTGGTAATCAGGCCGTGCCGGCAGCGCTTGTTAATGATTCATGAGGCAGTACAAATGCGAATCTCCTGCGTTTCCACGGCGGCCCGCTTCAGGCTGAATGGGACTGTGCAGTCTAATGTTTGAGACTACGATATATACTCCGTACGAAAAGGAAGAGTTTCAGATAAATAACCAACTAGATCGTGCACACCTTATTATCCGTCTCCATTAAACCCCGGGGATTCGGTATGCAAGGGAATCCAGAGAAATACGGTAGGTATCATGTATGAGCCCTCCACCAAAAAGAACAAATCCCAGTATAGGAAAGCGACTCCATTGAGCTTTGCACACTCATCCTAGGCGATCTTGAGGCGCGACTATCAGCCACGGACCAGTGGAATACGCAGGAAGCAAGTGCTTGCAGTGACGCATACCGGCATACGCCAAGAGCCTCATCAACCAGTTCCTGGGACCTGTGGATACGCCGAATACATCAACGGTGTATCTCAGCGACGCATACGACTATGTCTGGCACTCATCGCTGAGGTTGTAAAGAGATTGGACTGCGACATAGGGTCCACGTGGCGACGGTGAGTGCTTCAGCAGTGCTTTGCGTCGGACATCATCCGTTCGGGCCAGCACCTGTGTAGATTGCTGGAGGAGACGCGGACTATCAACATTGAGGGACACGTCAGGCACTCACTGACTTTTCAGGATGCAGATACATGTAGCTTCGAGATGTTTCAACCGACCGAGAAATTAGAATGACAGGTTTTCGACCTTTAAGGCTCGCTCAGTGGAGCGCCCGTATCAACACTGAACATCTCTCAGATTCCTCGCGGACCTCCGATAGTCAGAGGACCAGATTGCCTGGCGTTTTATGGGACCAGAAATTCCGAACTTTCATCAGGTCTCAATCGGGCAGGGACGAACGATCTACTGAGCACGAATAAAAAGGAGATTCTTCTCATTCTATGTTTTCCCTGGGTCCGGAGAACGTTCCGACGCTATGTATGCATCTGGAATCTGGATACCTAAGGTGAGTGCTCCATCGCGACCTTTCTTGGTGAGGCAAACACGGTTAGAAAGTGCTGACTTGGGGCCCGGGGGCCGACTCAAGGTTCCCACCCATGGTTTCGTGTGTAGCACTGTAGATAGCTCAAACTTTGTAGTATGTGGGTAGGTGAGAATGACTTTGACTGTGACAAAGAATGCTCACGGTTCCGTGAATTCATGCGGGACTCTCAATCAAGGGAACTTGCGAAAAGTCAAATTATCAGGAGGATCACGTGCTGTAGTGAATAGTGAACCCTCCAAAAAGCGCCGGTTGCGGCGACTGGAGGGCACTGTAGACTGGTCATTGTCGTACGGTGGACCGTGGCCCCATATGGAATGTTACAAAACTTCCTTCCACTTGATTCATTTCAAGTTTCAACGGGTGGTAAGCAAGTTATTTGATGTATGTAGTCAATTATTAAGCCTTCATCATGGTATTATAGACTCTGCCCAATTGCGCATTTTTTGCATATCAAATGGCCCGTATGCGAAAATATGAAACAAATAGGGTCCTATATGGCGTTGGGCGTTATTTTTCCGGAGGTTGTATCCCGATTCCCAAGTTCCAAGTTCCAACTACCTACCTACTAGCACTGCACTTGTCTCGGCTCGTCATCAGCGAGTACATAAACACGCCTATCTGCTTTATTGAACACGCATAACCACGCTAAACCCAAAATGGATGTATGTATCTCTTCATATATTTTTGTA